>PNEQ01012220.1:52189-103083 GCA_003012365.1 Medauroidea extradentata
TCGGAAACACATTTCACCCCTTTTCACCCCCTTAGAGGTCGAATTTCGAAAAATCCCTTCTTAGTGCTCGCCTACGACCTGAAGGGAACCCCCACAAAAAATTTCACGATTCTAGGTCCAGTGGTTTGGGCTGCAGTTTGATATGTCAGTCAGTCAGTCAGTCAGTCAGTCAATCAGTCAGCTTTCATTTTTATATATAGAGATAATGTTTCACGCGGTGCAGTTTACTGGGGCTTTGTTATACGGATGGCCTACTTCAAAAGGGAAACAACTAAAACATATCCGATTTGAGTAAAATGCATGTAGAAAGATTTCCGTTTCGCCGAAAATCTGTTAATTGATATATTTGTCTGGTGTTAATTTTAAATAAGAGTATAGAGTCAACTGTTTAAGATGTTCAACATTTTTATAGTCTGCCTTTGCTGAAATTATCACACTTTAAAATAAAATAAATACAATTTCTGGAACTGTATTGGCAATCAGAATTAAGTGTCGTGTTATTAAAACAAGGGAATTAACGTGTTGTTTTTCTTTTCAACTGGGAATCGTCTATGTGCTGGTGAGCCAAACTAAAAAATGCAATTTTTGGAGCTCTTTTCCTTTTGAACTGGGCCATCAATATGTGTTTCTATCATCTTCATATACAATTTAACTTCAAAATTTGCAAAATAATTTCAATTGTATTTGATATAGCAACGAATGCTATAGATAAATAGGGGAAATGTCATTGGCTTAAACATTGCTGTAAGAATTCAATTGTGGGTTAATTTTGCGCAAGTTTTGTGGTCGTGCTCATTTTCTGGTGTTATGTAATAAGTCCTGTGCTTATGTTTACTTCATTGTGAATCTAGCCTTAAATGTTTATTTATCCAGGGGAGCGCAGTGTGTGTGTGTGTGTGTGTGTGTGTGTGTGTGTGTGTGTGTGTGTGTGTGTGGGTGGGTGTCGCCGAAGCAGACTGCACCTCCGCCTTGCACTTGGATATTCCAGCCCTCACGTCACTCCGCCCCACGTCTGTCAATCAGGACGGCGGCCAGGCAACGAGGTTAGCGTCGGGCAGGCCGTAATTTGGGGGGAGGTATCGGGCGTTGATCCCCGCGTGCAATATTCAGCGCCCCGACTGCCACTCACACAACCCCCCCCCCCTCCACCACCAACACGGCGGAGGAAATAACGCGGCGTGTGCGAGCTGGCTAACCGAGTTAGCTACCCTGTCTTAATTAGGACGGAGGAGGGCCAAGCTAGGGCGAGGGGGTGGCTGCCTCTGTTGACCTGCTGGCTGATGAACTCGACCCCGGCAAACATCCCCCGCGCGCGCCCGTCTTGGACCCGGGTCCGCGACGCGGCCGGCATGGCGAGTAATCTCCAGTGTGCGCTTCAAATATTCAGACCGCTCAGCGGGATATACCTACCTTGGCAAGTCTCGCGACTGCAGGGTCTGTTTGCGTAACTTCGCATGTCTGGTTACGAGCAGTCCTCGCCCTGGCGCATGCCTCGCTGAAGTAGCGCCACGTGTGTTCTGCTTTACACGAAGCTAATAAGCATATTCCCAATATCTTTATAAAGGCAGTCTTTGACTTATATACATTCAACTTTCATACGTTTCAGACTTTCATACATCAGTCATTAGTACTCATAATTCTACTTCCATACGATGGTTTCAATCTTTCAACCATTGAGTAAAAAAAATATCGAAACATTAATTTCTTGCCAGTCAGCACTACTAGGAACACGCAAATGCCTAAATATGTACAATTTAAAAGCCTTCGGCAGTATTTAAATCATTATTTATTATGTGTTTTTGTATCAATTAAAATTATAGCAACAAGCCCGAGCGTTAACTCAGTAACATAAAACAACATATTATAATTTTTGTTACTGAAAGATTTTTTTAAAATGGAAACCCCTGTCTATAACATGCTAGTGTATCATTAAAATTTTAATGCATTCTACTTTCATACACTTTTTTTTTTTTCAAGAATACAATATGCATGAAAGTAGAGGATAGCCTGTATATTAAAATAAAACACAATTTATGTTACCATTTTTTTTTAATACAGTGCACTTCTCAGATACGTGTTTTTTTTGTGCACAAAATATCTGAAAATGGCTTTTTTTTAACTGCTGCAACGTAGATAAATACCACATTAAATTGTAAAACAGAAATATAACAGCAGTTGTTTGATTCTACGCCATTCTTTTAGAAGTTTAAACATAGGGTAATCGCTTTCATTTAGTCCAATAGAAAACAGAGCGCTCTAGTTTAGTTCTCGCCCATAATGGCTGTATTGTTCTTGACGCACGCAACAGTCTCGCCCGTATTGCTTGCCTTCTTATTGCCTCAAGCTGATAAAAAGCGACATTCGACGACTTCTCTTAATGGCTGCTCTTCGTTAGCTGGGCACTATGCTAATCTAACTTTGAGAAAAAGCATTGCCGTCAGTGCGTATAGCAACTGAAACAACTTTAGTCATAAATGAAATCACATTCACAACGGGGTATAAAAAATGTCTTTTGTGGCGTAGCAAATAATCAAAAGCGTAAAGCAGAACTATGTTGGTGGTTATAGGAGGTCTTTTCTATGTTATAGATATCACGTAAAGAATAAGCAAAACTAACTTTTGTTCTGTAATTACTTCACATTGCTACTGGTGCGACGTACGAACACGTTAGTTTACTCATACTGCGGAACGATGTATTTGGTAAAGAAAGAAACGTAGACTATTTTGTATTCGCAGCTTAAGAAGGCGCTATAGCTAAATAAACTCAGAATTCTTCAATTGCAGTGGTAGCTCTCAGGGTTGCAAAACATGTCAGACGGAAGCTAAATGCTTGACAGTACCCTACATTAATTTCGTGCGTTTACACCTTCTGTGTAGATGTTTCAGATTGTTCATGTGTTATTATCCTCCCAGTATTTTGAACATCTTGGTGTCACTCTCGACTGAGATTAGCGCATCACTAGTACCGGCACACCACGCGCGATGTAGTTATCCCGTCGCGAAATTTGACGTTTACTCCGGCGCCTTGAAAATTATGCTGGCAGCGCTAGTCTTGACGCCAAGCAAAATTTAGCTGTAACCTGCTTCCTCTGACATGTGGTTAAATATGGCTTCTTGATAATTAGTTAAGGAGCCCATTGCACGAAACGTGCTACGAGTATAACAGGCCGTGTTAGGTATATGAATACTTCGTGTTATTTCTGTGTAGGATACTGCTCACACGCAGAACTGCATCTCTTGTTTCATAAGAGAAAGATAATTAAACTTTCGTGTTCCTAATATACGTTCGCAAAAACCTTTCAAGAATTTAGTTTCACTGTTTGAATTGATGGTATGTAGTGTCATATACGCATTAACTCGAATGTACGAGTAGTGAATGGTTGAGAAGAGAACCACCTAATTCACTTTTGCAATATAGGATGTAAGGTAATGCGTGGATAGGGACAGCGCAAAATATACCTGAAACAGGGCCGTTGACGGGATTTCCGGGCCCCTGTGCAAGTAAGGCTCAGGGCCCTATACCATCCCTAGAGACACTGGAAAATCGCGGGAATAGTTGACTATTTACTAGGCTCCAACATACTGTACATAACACTGTCTGTTTCGTATCGACATTGCCTATGGTTCATTTGAAGCATTGATTCTCTCTTCAACAGGCCCAGTTAGAACTGCACAGCTTGGACACACAGCGTGTGTGACTCGCTACAAACAAAACTGTTCACACGTGTCACGGTTAATATACTATAGTTTATTGGAGACTATGCTAAAAATTTTCGCGATTTTCCAGTGTCTCTAACCATCCCTGATTTTACTTTTTTCTTTTTTTCCAATGAAAACTGAATATAACATTTGTTTTGTTGCTGCATAACACAGGAAACAACAAAATGTGACATGAGACAAATTATATGTGGGAAAAACAATTTTTAAAAAAAATTGATTTAATTATTTTTTAGTTCACTGCTCCGGGCCCGGGCCCCTCACGAGCTCGGGCCCACGGGTATTTGCCCCCTTAGCCCCCCCCCTTTTGTCAACGACCCTGATCTGAAATAGAAACTAATAAATAGAAAATATTCTTTAGTAAATAGTCGCCAGGTTCTTCGATTACCAGAAAAAGACACGATAGTGCGAACGAAGTACGCAACATTCCCGCTCAGTGGTATTTTGGCCCAAACTAGTTAACTATAGGCCCAGGCGACTTTTTACCAACGAGCATTTTCTGCTTAGTTCTGTTCAGTAATTTACACGGTGCAGTCCGTGTCCACGAATTATCCAACATATTGTGCATACAGGATCAATTAGACATACCTTGGATTTTTGCACCAGGGAAATTCTGTATATTGTTCTTGACGTTGAATATAAAAAATTGAAATATCGCATGCGGTCCGAAAACAGACTTTTTGCAACACCTAGTTGATGTTACTGAAATACTAGTGGATGTTACTTATGAGGAGCTTAATGTTCAAGTGATTTGTAACCAATATATTGACTACCCAAAGAATACAGTCTTATGCAATATTCTTCGTTAGCAAAAGTTATTCCACGCGGCAACGCCGTGTGCATTTTGACTATAAGAATTTATGATAGCGTTGTAACTGTAGTCGCTCGATGTTCTCATGAAAGGAAACTGAGAATGTAAACACGCAAACTGAGGGCAACAGACGACACGCGATCATCCGCAAGAAGTCGTGTTCATGTTACACTACTTAAAGTAATTTCCCCTGGCAACGATATAGGTCGTGACTCTTACAGAGAATATATATTCGTGAAGAATGAAGTTCCATGCACATTTCGTGTGGCGAGGCGGAAGTAGTCCGCGGTGTCGTATACCGAGCCACAAGCACGTTTGTTGGATGGAGGACAGTTCTGGTGAAACAGGGCGACTCTAGATTGAACGGCTGGTATGTTGGTGCAAGTGGGATTATTATAGGAACAGCACTTCTACATGATGTTTCACGAACGAAACTGAGCTGATTTCAGTAGGTAATCCAATTTTTATGAAAATATTTCTGTATTAGTTTGTTTCAGTGCTTTATGTGCACAACTGCAGCTAAGATTCATGGTTATTGATTGGTGCTCATAACTCTCATGTGCCTTCATGTTTTACTGAAACTCATAGACTTGTTTTTTCGTAGTAACCTTATTATGATTGGTACGGTCAAATGAGAAACGTCTTTCCATAAAGACACTCTGTCAACAACGATAAATCAAAATAACAGATGTGCATTGGAACAAGTTGTTACAGAAATATTTTCGCAAAAATCAGGGAGGGGTCCATATTACTTTGACAGTTTTCTTGGTTGGCCTATATATTTCGCGGTTCATTATTCCCTGCACAAACGCTGGACTTACAAGTATATTATTGGACCCTCACAGCATGATTCCACGAATCTCTCGGTGTTGCAGACGCTACATTTACAATCATTTGGAGTAACATTGTAGCATTTTGGAGTAACACTGTAGCATTTTGGAGTAACACTGTAGCATTTTGGTGTAACATTGTAGCATTTTGTAGTAACATTCTAGCATTTTGGTGTAACATTGTAGCATTGTGGAGAAACATTGTAGTAACATTTTGGAGTAACATTGTAGTAGCATTTTGGTATAACATTGTAGCATTTTGGAGTAACATTGTTGCGTTTTGTAGTAACATTCTAGCATTTTGGAGTAACACTGTAGCATTTTGGAGTAACACTGTAGCATTTTGGAGTAACATTGTTGCATTTTGGAGTAGCATTGTTGCGTTTTGTAGTAACGTTCTAGCATTTTGAAGTAACATTGTATCATTTTGGAGTAACATTGTTGCATTTTGGAGTAGCATTGTTGCGTTTTGTAGTAAAATTCTAGCATTTTGGAGTAACACTGTACCATTTTGGAGTAACACTGTAGCATTTTGGAGTAACATTGTTGCATTTTGGAGTAGCCTTGTTGCGTTTTGTAGTAACATTCTAGCATTTTGAAGTAACATTGTAGCATTTTGGAGTAACACTGTAACATTTTGGAGTAAGACTGTAGCATTTTGGAGTAACATTGTTGCATTTTGGAGTAGCATTGTTGCGTTTTGTAGTAAAATTCTAGCATTTTGGTATAACATTGTATCATTTTGGAGTAACACTGTAGCATTTTGGAGTAACATTGTTGCATTTTGTAGTAACATTCTAGCATTTTGGTGTAACATTGTAGCGTTGTGGAGAAACATTGTTGTAACATTTTGGAGTAACATTGTAGTAGCATTTTGGTATAACATTGTAGCGTTTTGGAGTAACATTGAGGCAGCCATTTTCTTATATATGTATGATATATTATATATACATACACACACACACACACACATATATATATATATATATATATATATATATATATATATATATATATATATATATATATATATATAATGGCTTTGTGGCGTTCAACAACTACGCAAACTTCATGATTATTAACATCAAGAACACAACTGTATTTTTGAAATCTTAGATACTTCACTGGACATTGAACTAATCTGGTGTTACAAAGTTGCTTTGCCCTTAACAAAGTTACTCCAAGTAACTGTACCAGAATATACAAATCAAATAAGTATTTTGTACATACAATTTCGCAGCATGTGTCCAAAACAATTCTTTGATTTGCAACTTGCCACTGTTAAAAGAATAGTTAAAACTAATACCGTAGATTCCACTCACCTGTTCGATGCTTCAGTATAAGAGTTTGGAAAATGAAATTAATAACGAAAACAAAATGTGAGAGAAACGATGTAGTAAAATCATGCTACATACCACAACTGTTCATATGCAAACTGTGTGGGGTTAAAATATTAGGTCACGTCCCTAGGAGGCTATTTCATCTGAACATACACAAGAAGCGGGAGCGAAATGAAATGACCGCACCAAATATATTTCAGGCGAAAGTCAACGTTTTTTAGTACAGCGTCAACGAATGGAAGTTGGACACATTATGTTGATAGAAATGACGTCGTGTTCAATACCTCTTCAGAATTACGCGAGTCTCAAACAATTAGAGCAGATGTAATGAAAAGTGATCGTGTATGTACAGTTTTCTGCAGTCGATCATTCTCACAGGTTGTCCTAAGACAGAAACACGCTCGTTGCTAACGCGACATCCATATCGCGATAGATTTCCAATGGACTTGAATGTCGATCGTGTCAAAAGATAACTGATGTGCACATATATTTGGAAGAGTTATTTTTATTAATATAGTATTTCATTTTGCAAAAACAGTTCCATACCAAATATTTGGCTAGTTACTTGCTTTCATTATACCATTTGAGTACTGAAATAATATAGGCTACTGCGTTTCGTCTGCGATTCCAAAAAAAAATTAATTATTTAAAATAATACTCTGTCACTACGTTTCTCAGCCTCTCAGTCGTCTCCCGCAAGATTGTTTTTGCTAACGTAAAGAGGAATCACCCAGATTACACATCTGGCTGGTTAGCTTTCTAATGTTGCTCTAATATTGTATGGAATTACATCACTTTTTGTATAAATAAAAGATATATATATATATATATATATATATATATATATATATATATATATATATATATATATATATATATATAGCACTGAATTAGGTACTACGTTTTCGTTTATTGTTTATAACGTCAGCGTTAGTGCAAGGGCACCTATTTGAAGTAACCGTTAATTTATTTACACAGTTACGTTGCTTATAAAATTTGTAAATTAAACAATAGTATAACACGTTTTTAAAACGGACTAAAATTCGCCAAATGTTTTTCCTACGAAAATACTTGGAACGTAAAAAAAAGTTGGGCGCATGCAAAAGATAACATTAAGGAGTATAGAGCGTAACTTTCGTTGAGGAAACTCACACAATGTTTTATATCGTTTGTTGTTTCACTGCAATAAAATTGATAGCGACTTTGGTGAGCTAATGCATCAATTATGTTGCATGCGCCCCGCGTTTTTTGCTTTAAATCTTACAAGTATTTTCACAGGTGACATTATTTCACAGTTTTAGTCGCTTTTTTAATAACGTGCTCTATTGAAAAAAAAAAATTTTTTTGTAGTGTTACATAAGTGTGTGAAATTTTTCAGTCACTTGTGAGTTATGTTTCAAGATTTCAAGTTTCTATCTCATCGAGAAGTTAGTTAAACATGGTATATTTAAAAAAATCTAATAAATATTATTATTTTTCGAAAAAATTAGGTACTGTAAATATTTAAATTTCAAGTATTTTCATATTGAATTGTCTTGTCCTGTGTAATGTTGAAAGTTTCAAGTTTCTCGCTAATCGGGGAGTTAGTTTTAAAATTTGTACCAAACAGGCAAAGAAGCGAATTAAAAACATTATGTAAATACATTGTTTTGGTACTATATTGTAATAGTGTGTTAAAAATAACCAGACCACAAGGCAAGTTAATAAAAACGCTTTAATCAGTCTACTACAGCCTTATTTTCTTGTACTCTCTGCACAATGAAAGAGAGCAGATATTGTGAATCCAGTATTCAACCATAACACGGTCTTTTATGAAAGCTGATAATATCTCTCGTATTCAGACACTAAAATTTTTTCTTTTTTATCTCTTTTTTGTAAAAATTAGATTTATTTTAAGAAGCTCTCACATATAATAAAAAAATACCAGAAAATATATCTTAACTATAATAATGTTACATAAAAACTGACGAACTCGTGAAAATTGATATTGTATGTAATTGTATTCTAAAATCGGATTGTGCACACTTAAATAAATGAATTCTCAAAGAAAATGCGCTACACCGATAATGTTGGGTTAAAAATATAAATGCACATAACTAACGCATGGTCTGATGAGGGTATTCTGGAAGTGTGCGTGAACTTGTAAAGTCCTCACAAACGCCTCATGAATGCAGTTTCAACTACCAATTTTGTTGTCAGTACATTCCCAAATAGCAAACATCAACTGGCCCACTTGTGCAAATCTGATCGTGATAAGCTGCCCAGAGGCAGTAAACATTCGGAATGCACCCGTGACCACATGTGGCATACATGATGCTATGCATAATGAAATCACCCACACATTAACCACAAGTGTACCACAAGAATTCTTATTATACTCAGATGATTGTGGGTTAGTTTGTTAAGTCTGCTTGTGGACCGTATACTGAAATATGTCAGTATTTTAAAACTAAGTTGCCCACTTCAAAATTATTTCCGAATAACTACAAACATATTTACTGATATGGCCTGATTAACAACCGTTCCAGCAAAAGTAGACCATCATACTAGCGAACGTTGGCCTCTTCCAACAATTGGCCAACTGAAAAATGATTGTATTTGCTATTAGGGCTTAACTATAAGCAGGTAACCACAGTCAGTGGCCACTCCAATTAACAAGCCAATTGTTATTTATCCAGTCTTTTACATATAATCTTGGCTCTGACCATTAATGTGAAAATAGTTACCCTGAATAAAAAAATTCGTTATACTCGTAAAGTCGCAATCTTCAACTCAGTGAGTCTATAAATTATAAATTAAATATATGAATAATGGACCATATCTAACGTACCAAAACTCTCAGATAACTTTTGAAAAAAATTATAAATGAACATGAAATGATAACGTACAGGTAAAAAGTAATATAAAGTAAATTTCATGTAGTGAGAAATTATTGTAATAGGTGACTCGGAATAAAGCGAGTACTCAAAGCCCCCTAGTTAAATTCTATTTTCTGCCAGTTTACATCTTTCCGCTGCATGTAAACATAAATATTGCCACGTGCTTTTATTTGCATAGGCTTGTACAATGTTCACATCTATATCAGACGACAGTGATTCGATAAAAATGTTATCTACAATATCTACTCATTAAATGCACAAGGGCTGAATATATTATATAATCAATAAAAATCTTATATATTTATATAAATACCTGCGAGTTAACGTCTTATAAAACTGGTTTGTCCATCGACTCAATTTGATACATTACGCACAATTACCGTTACGGATCTCGTAAATGCGGGCATAAGTATATTTGAATTTGTAACTCATAACCACCACTAAAAACACACATGACACACGCAATCCAGGAATTCAAGTTCCTTTCAGTTCTACTGCCGTGAACAACGGCGACGCAGTTAACAGAAACAATAAATTACGTAGTTTCTCATGTGTGAAACAAAAAATATGTTATAGTTCAACTCGCTTTCAAGCAAGAAAAGCGGCGAAAACCTTATTCTGATGCCACCTGTCGGTGAAATTTCGAACTGTAAAATGTGCGGAGCAAGCGGCCACATGCAACGGCCAGGTAGCGTCACATTCTGCTTGCGCTAATTAAGTTAAATTATACAGTCAGTAGAAATGTCAATAATAACATACATAAATTTTTAAAAGTGTATTAAAGACAGAGAGGTCTATTTCATCTGGTGTTCTTTCACTAATGTTGTATTCAAATAGGAAAATACACAGTACTACATGCGATGATTCGCTACCAACCATACAAGCAATAATGTAACTCTTGCTAATGTTCACTTATAGGCAGTAATGACTAGTGATTTTTTTCAAAGGTGCTCGCTTTAGCCCGAATGACCTAAACTGTAGGCCTATTTAGATCAATAAAGGGCACTGGCGCATGGAAAATTGAGGAAATGAACTGCACGTGGTGCCTTTTAGAGTGACCACTGTGGTTTCATGCATGATGTTACATGTCCTAACAACAAACTGGGAGTTGACACTCCACTTGTGAGGAGTTTGTGAGGACTGTAGAAGTTTATTTCGATACAAAACATAGTTTCACTGTAGGCAACTACTGATTAGCCAAATCTGTACTGTAAGAACCGTGCAGTCATTGAGAATAGCCTTTTTTTTTTACTCTCGCAAACTCCTCATAAATGGAGTTGCAGTTGTCACGACACGTAAATTCAAGCAGATATACACAGTGGCCACTCTGTGAAGTTAACAATTTTTCTGTTTTCCGTGCATCAATGCCCTTAAGAGGGCGTGGTACATAATTCAACGATAAAAGCATCAATCTATAACTGTAGGTTTCTCGAAGTCAATTTGCGAAAATTGAACAATAGCATTCCTAGACAATAGTTTTAGCCAATGTTTTAAACAAAATTTTTTCTAGTGTTACGAACTTCTGAGACACAATCTCTGACGCCGGAACCTCGTGCATTTAACTGTGGCGCAAGAGATCACGTATAGCGAATTAGTAATTCTGGATAAATATTTACTCATAAAGTTGGCAAATACCATTATCTAGGATTGTCATTGAGTATTTTATCCATATTGGCTTCGAAAAAAGCGTAGGAATCAGTTGATGTTTTCAGCTTTTATTAATCTACCACGCAATATTAAATACATACTTTTAATTTTGTGGGCTACAATTTAGCATTGCCTATCGCCGTTAGTTCTTCCTGCACTTCAACATATTGATCGTCCCTCCACTCCCGTGTACCCTCCCAGACGACTAACAAGAGGAGGGATCGGGAGGAGGGTTTGTTCTGAGTGTGGTGTCATGTCTCGCTGATTCGGTATCGAACAAGCGACCTCCACGTCGTCGTGAGAGACAATCCAGGTGGCGTCAGCCGCGCACGCTCCCATCTCTTCCCACCCCCTCCCCTCCTCATTCTGATACGAGCGTGCAGGCTTTGCGCAGGGGGAATATCGATAGCTAAGCCTCTTACAGGATCGCTGGCTGTGGCGTGTGGGTGGGCGAATGAGGACGCTCTCGTGTGCGTTTGTGTAAAGCGTCGCGGGCGGCTGGGGAGGAAGATCCGACCCCCCTTGAGCGGCCACGGTACGCCGCCAGCAGCACACGTGTGCGTAGCGGGTAGCATAAGCTGCTGTAAATACCAGGCGCAACCACGACCGATGTACGCTGCTCACCAGGATTTAGGGAGCGCCAGGCAGCGCGCTTGATGGGTAATAATAACGGCAAGCCAGAAAATATTGAAAAATATTTACATTTCGCGTATAAAATGTTCACGAAAACTTGTTACTCCTCGTTAAGTACTGAGGTATTTTCTTTGCGCAAAGAATGTTCCTTACTGTCCTACGATAGACCTGGGCAGAGAAAAGATTACATTAGTACGGGAAATTCTGTCAATTAACTTTTCTTATAAGGATTATTATAAAACAATTTATTATCAGTAATTAAATTTAGTGAAAGAAGTTTTAATTTTGTTTACGAATTTACCTTAAGAAATTTTAAAAGTGGTATCCATGCTTACGGTGACCTAAATATTACGTTTTTGATTGCCGGGTAAGGCATGGTAGTGTAGGCCAACCATATTGAAAGTTTTACTTTGAAGTCCAACCATTTCCTATCTACCATTTGGACGATTTGCAGGTTTTATCGGCGATATCCCGTTTCTCCGTGCATTTCATTCTGGCGCTTCTCCATACTCACCTCGTGTCACTCCTCGCCGAAGACCTATTTACCAAAATCTCGTCACTTCTACCTTGTATACCACCTCATAAAACATTGCACAAGGTACCTGTACCGAATATGGCCCAGTTCTCAATAGGGCCCACTAGTCGCCACTGTGTGGTAATTCCGAGATCGATGTGGGATCGATACATACTAGTCTCTAGTATGAACATAAACAATCCATATATATCTGTATGATATCATCCATGTTTTATATTAGTAATATAATTAATGACTTAGACACACATGATTTGTGAACCTTATGTGAGCCATATTCGGTACAGGTACCTTATTATTCCACCCAGACAATTAGCACCTTTTTTTACTTGAATTTTCAATTACAGCGCATGGCTGCATATATGTGAACATGTGCATACATAAGTTTGACTTGCATTCACAGTGCGGGTAATTTTCTTTTGAGGGATGTGTAACTTGTCTACAAATTTGGTCTGAAATTTGGTGAACATAAAACCCTCATATGTCTGGGCCATTACATTTGGTTTTACTCATTTGAAGGGTATCCAAAGGAAAAAAAATGGGGGGAGGGAAAACAAATCACCAGGTAAAATAAGAGGACTTCACATCTCTTTGACAGCGAGGTCATCAGAGATGCAGACACACAACTTGACACAGAAACAGGAGCTAGGAGAAGAACCATCTCAGGATTCACCCGAAGCGGTATCGTGAAACATTGAGAACTCGAAATCGAGATGGTCGGAGCCTGGACTCAAACTGAGGTCCTTTCTAATGCAAGTCCAGCGTGTTTACTGTTCCCACACCTCGCTAGGTAACGCATAGAAAGATTCTACAAAGAAAGGGAATAATGTTTTTGAACAAGGAAGGATAGGTGGTGCCTCATAAAAACGAAATACGAATTGAGGTCTTTGAATAATTTTTGCAGTGTAGGGTGTATGGCAAACTGAAGTTATTTTTGGTCAAACGATATTGCTAGCAAAAAAAAAATCACTTCAATTTGTTAAATATTGATTATTGCTAAAGTTAGTCATGTCAAGCTCCCTGCACTCTATCCAGTTGTAGTGTATTGTAGAAACATATTAACTTACTGACGATGATATGAGGGCTGAAGATCAAATTTTCCCATCTCGGACTCAAGCAACACGTCAGAATTGACTAGAAGCCACGTGATTAAGCGTCTTATTAATAGTATCAATATTGCCTTAATAATATTGGTTGGGGCACTGAGCGAACACAAGAATCAATAACAATTTGTTATGTTAAATAAATGTAGTTCCCCATTCATTACTTTCTTAATTAATTTACATTTACATTGTCAAATTATGTGTGCCTCGAAATCTGTATGCGTTGAATGTTTCATACAATGAACAAAACCCGAAATTATAGCTAAGTCCCATATCCTTCACAGGAAACGGCCTTTTCATAAGTTGGATCACTACACCAGACAGCTTTCATATTAATATCATTTATTTACATAAGTGTCACTGATAAACACAGTTCAGGAAGAATTGCATTCCTAAAACGAATGTACTATTTCTTAAAGTGTAATATTTTCACACTTCATTCACAGACAGTTCAAATACAAAAACGCTTGATCTGGAAATGGACTGATAAATTTACAGTTCTTGCCTATCTGATGGTGATGTCATGGACTCAGGATCTTGACAATAGCTTTTTAATTTTACTAAACGTATCTGCTATATAAGTAATATAACATTATTCTCATTGTACGCGGAAGAAGTGTTTGTTCTCTTTAGTACGCCGTGAGGTGCAAGCAAATCAAGTGCTCGGACAGCGGTCGACCGCTAGCTGAACCGAGTGAAACAATCACGCTCTCTCCTTTAAACGAAGTTAGTTATTTAAAATTAATATTTGTTTCCCAGTATATCAGCTTTCGCACATGCCGTTGGGAGGCAGTAACGAGTGCTGAGTGAATTGTACACGTGCCGGAGGTTTAGGCCTCGGTGAATTCAGGAGAGGGAGGGCAACCCCCGCGGGTCAAATTATGTTTCCCGCGCGTGTGCTGTTGGCTTCCTCAGTCCACTGGGCACAGGACCGTTACAAACTCTGTTGGTCCCTGTCCTCAGGACCACAATTATATGTCGAATACTATAATTTTGTTTTTATTGTACCTTAATTTAATTTTTTTACGTTATAGCATTTGGTTATAATGTTTCACTGCCATTTTACCATCGGCTTTCTGCTTCTTTTAATACGGCGTTATACACAACTTAGCACTCTAATATATATATTTAAATATTCAGGTTTTAAGAAGTCTATATAAAAGAACTATTAAAACGCACTCCCAGATAGCAAGGGACAATATTATTAATTTATTTAGACCAATATTATTTTCCAGTATTTCTAGTGATGGTTTTTCGTATGTGGGATTCAATTCAAAGTCAATTTTGCTTTCTATAGATCGATTACTTTTCTGGATAACTACTCGTTTTCTAATTACATGTATCACGGCGCACATTTTTCAGTGCATTACCGGTAGTTCTATGCCTTGTTCGATGAGGTCTGTCAAATTATTAAGGTATGAACGAATGAACGTAGTTTTGGGTGTTTATTTTGACGTTGTATTTTATGATCCGTTTCTTTATCTGGCATAGTTATGACTTTTTGTAAAGTCTGCTCATTATAGCGACAAAATGAATGTTCCAACAAGAGTATAAATTGTTAACTATGACCCATACCAACTATTTGGTCTTTATTAAGGACTTCTGCTGTCAATTCTAAGCGAAAAGTATGTTTTAAATGCTGAAGATGCAGTTTCGGCGGGATTATTATTTTTTATCGTACGGAAGAATTCTTTTATTTATTTTTTTTCGTATAGTACTGCGTCATGTTTCAATAAGGGTTCTATATTATTTTATACTTTGTCTGTTGTTGCTGTTCATTAAAAGGGAAAAATAATTACTTCTTAAAATGCATACTATGATTAAAGCGAATTCGTTACTTGCACAGGTAAAAATGTTACACTATAAGTAACATAATATTGTATCTTAATTCCTCCTCATATAGAAGTGTAGATGGTAGTTCTTTGTGTCTTGTTGACGTAAAAGTACTAAGAGGAGGAGCTAGAGATTAAAGAACGGGAGGAAAGGAGCCTTTATTAAGGGACCATCAAAACACTCACTGCGAGTGATTGCGTAAATACATGGAAAACGAAAATGAGAATGTCCTGACCAGATAGAACCCGAGTCCAGTGATTTTCCATAGTGGCACATGGCTACGACATTGATAATTATTGTTCACTAGTCTGCGAGTACATCTATTTTCCTATAAATAAAGAGTCAGGGTTTAATATTGTGGCTGTGATTTTTCATCAGGTAAAATGTTGTATTTTAAATTCGTTTTCCGTGTTATGTACTGCATACGTTCGGAAGCTCAATTTATATTTCTGTATTAACTTCAAAATGTCGCAATATATAATCAGGTGTAAGGTTTACTTTGTAAATGCGTATGCTGTAGTTAACTTTATTTTACATAACCCTTGCAATCGTAGTTAGAGGACACGTCTACAAATAGGACAGTATTTTTTTTTTTACCAATATAGCCAATGGAACATTACAGTTACAAAATATAAAAATTGGTTTTAAATATCTGTTATTCAATAGCAAAAAATTGTGGTGATGCGAAACACGTTTAGACATATTTTTAATGCACCTTAAACATATTTGGATATCTAAATGTTTTATTTAATGACCATCTTTAAGTATTTAAAAACGCATCCGAATTGCGGAATAAAAATGTTTCACAACCGAGTGAGTGCATCAGCGGGAAAATTGCAAGTTAAATAAAAAAATTATTTATATTTGCCAAATGCGAAATAAATTTGAATTCCGTAATTTGGGTGGACGTCACCGTTAGCTATACATTGTTACTGCTTTGTGTGAGTAAATGTGTCAATTGTTTGATCTTTTTGTTATCCGTAAACGAATACAGCAGACAAATGAATAGTACTGACGAAATTATAGTCCCACTTTTCCACACAGTTCGGCAAACTAAACTGAGCAAATCTTGTCACACAAATACGTGCATTGAAACGGATGAATCGCAAATTCATGACTTCATTGTGTCAGTGGTTTTTGAGTGCTGTTTACGTATTTTTATGATTCAGATATTTTATTTTTAACATTTAAAGTTATTATAATTTGAATAAACAAGAGTTTTCTTCACTTTGCGTATAATGATTAGTTAAAAAAAATATGTAATCGAAATTAAATAAATGAGGTTTTCCTGTATATTTCTGTTTGGAATTACTATTACGTTACTTTGAACATTTCCTCAGTATTTTTATGGACATAATATAAACTTGGATTGTTTAACTGCACGTGATTGCCGTTTTTTTTATAATTTAAACAAATACATAATGCTGAATACTTTTTGGAGTTAAGAAATATAACAAGTTCTAACCATGTTATTTCATCATAACGTAAGCTTGCTAATGTATCTGATAGCTTAACTTACAGGAATGACATTCAATGTTTAAATTTAATTTTAAAAAATGGTCGTCAAAATAACATTACCATTCAATGCAACTCAATATATTTATGTTTTGTTAATATTTATATTGAAAGCTTACTCATTGCTACCTTCAAAACCATGAAAAAGGGCTTTCTGTTAGTTAATTTACTGTATAGTTAATGCAGTAACAGCCATACCCTCATGCTTAAGTCTGGAAAGGTTTCATAGATTTGTTTTTTTTTTTTTTTTTCACTTTATTTTTTAAACATAACGGTTTCGGCGCGGGCAGTCGCGTTATTTTAGAATATTGGGGTGAGTTTTCTAAGAGAGATGCGGGTTCTTTTATTGAGTGGATGCTTGCATAGTGAGCATCAAATTTTACATTAGCAATTTATAATATATGTCTCAGTGTTGCAATAAATTTGTTATATAGATCGAAAAGTTGAAGGCCATAACTTTAGAAGTGCTTCAAATATTGCGCACCGAAGCTGAGAATATGTGATAATTGAACATGTATTAAAAGTTTTCAATAAGCCATCCGGTAACAGAAAAAAATTGTATTAATTAAATATTATGAAAATCTTGTTTATACAATTGTGCGTAGCGTCTGACGGTAAAAATGAAATACGTTTCCAAATGGTTACTTATTTTACAGTACATGCAGGAAACCAATTCCGTTCGCTTAATCCGCATTCTCGTAGAGGTGACAAAACAGTTATATTTTAATAGGCATGGGAAATTATTTTATAGGTTCTTCGACGTTTATAACAATCACAATGATGTGGGAAGATAATTTAGAAAAATAGTTCAGTAACATCACGTTTCATTAGAAATACAATACATTTCTTTGGTAATAGTACTATAAATCAATTTTTAAACACAGAAAAATAAATGGTATAATGCTAACCTACTTCTCATTTATATTTCATCGTGTTGTTTAACAAGTGCATGAATGCTTGTCATTGCTTGTATAACAATGCTGATTTTTACATACGACAGAAGGATATATCACTTAAAAAACCAACTAAGAAGGCATTTCAGACGTACTTTGTCTCAAACAAGCAACAGGCCAGTTTGAATAGACTTTTAATAAAGAATTAATTATTTTTTGCCGGAGTACAGCTTGTTAATAACTATTATTATTTCAATGTGAGGTGGATGCAGTGTGTGTGCTGGGAAGTGGACCGTGCTAAAGAATTCGCACTGGTACGAGACGTGTGGTTCGTCAGGCACGGTCCTAATGAAAGTGTGACGCCGGAGGGCCGGCTGTTTTAAAACCTTCAGGGGGTGGGAGGGAGAGGTGGCGGCGACGCCTGGAGAGGTGCGCCAGGTCATCACTCCCCCTTCCCCCTCCACGCAACCGCGCCATTGTTGGCGTCGAGCCGCGCGTCGCTCAAGTGACGCTCCTTCCGCAGGTGCTTTTCACACCTCGAGCTGTCCTCGGGGCGGCTCAGCGTACTCTGTACAACAACGACCCAAGCGACACTGACACAAAACTAGAAAAATAAATTGTCCTTAAACAAGTGAAATATTTCCAAACCTAGTTGCCAAACACAATCCTTTGTAAAAAAAAAATGCTTGTATTTGCCTACAAAAAGATGCAAAATTTACCAAAAAAAATGTTTGTTGCCATTGTAAATTAACACTTTTAATATGTTAACCTTAGCATTATTTATTCCTGGCACACCACAAACGTCTAAAAACTTAACGATAATTTCGACTGTATTTATTATAAATTTAGCTATCGGATAGTTTCCATACGAATAGGCAAACAACAACCAAAGAAAAAAAATTACCAATCTACAGGGCACTTCTATACCCCTCGACCTATGGCAATCACCAATAAAAACTAAAAATGTAGGTCCTACTTGAATTGTAGTGTGTATCTTATAAACAATTTACGCCTTAACAAATTACCCCGAATGAAGTTTGGTAGTAACTAGGGCTTAAAGTTTCGTCAACAGTGAAGTCATGAGAGTCTGAATCAATTGCAAAGTTAAACAGGAATATGGAGGGAGGAAGTGAAACTAGCCACTGCCTATATAAAGAAAACACCATTGCATTCACCTGGGGTGTCTTAGAAAAATCAAAAGAAACCGAAATCAAAACGTCTGGATACAGAATCGAATTCGGGTGCTCCAGAAAGTGAGTCTGGGGTTTTATTACTGCGCCATTTCATTAAGTGCCACTGGCTGAAAGCACTGTGGACAAATATTGAAAGTCGCTACAAAAATGTTACTATCAACTTTGGTAACTGAGTGAGCTAACCACAAAACAAAAATAAGTCTAAAGAACAAGGTGAGCGCCCCAACATCACAGCGAGATTGAGCTTCAGATAAAAGAGGGCCGGAACTTAAACAAAAAATAAATTATAACACATACTGGTAAACTTTTTACCACAACTGTAGCAGCTAATAGCTATTCTTTTTAAATATAGAGGGCTTATTTAATTCCCCCCTCCCCCGTGTTTTATACCGTTGGGCTAAGTAAGGAACGGTTTACAAACTATCTAAGCTTAACAAAGCGACACAAACATCCACACCCGTGCAGGGATTCGAACCCAGGATATCTCGCGCCGTAGGCCGGCATGCGTTCGTTTATCTATCGACAATAATGCGTCACTTGAGAGAATAATTAAACTGGTGAGGCGGTAGCTACAGCAATTTTAACTTTTTTTTCACTAGAATTTTGTTTAGTTAATATACGAGAAAAATGGACAGGTACTACATCCACATACTAACGTAAAATATAAGAAAAATAAATCGAGAAGTAACTAATAGCGAACACCAACGTATTCCTGATATTTCCACAAACGAGAAAATAAACGTACAAATAATAAAAACAACTCAAGCCAGGATGGGGTTGGAGAGATTCAGAACGAACCTACATCTGAGAAGCTACGCCGCTTCGTAGGCTAGCTGTTCACGTACGGCTGCTGCTAATATCGTGTGGGCAAACACACTCTGCCTTCTGGCGCACAGCTCGCAGATAATGGATATTAAACTGCGGTAAGATGCATGCTCCAGTAATGGCGCGGCGAGCGTGCGATAAACAGAGTAATTCTGCACGAATATCGAGTAGCGGGAAGCTACAGTGGCGGGTGGGGGAAGGAGGGACAAATAAAGACGAAGAGGTGGGGGAGAACAAGAAGATTAAAGAACAGTAGGCTGGAGGAGAAGATAAAAGGAGAATTTAAGGCGAGAACGGAGGGGTTGGGCGAGGGTAGTGGAATGTTGGTGTTGGTTGGCCTTCCTGTTCCACTTCCACCTCGCCAGGGGTTGAAAGGAAGGGGGTGTTTTTATCGGCTCGACGGCCCTCATCACTTAGAACCAACCCCTTTGCAGACTCGCGCTATTTTATCTGGCGCTGGGAGACGCTCAGTTCGCGAGAGTCACCGGAGCGAATAATTTACCGCACCCTCCCTCACCCCTGCACAACCAAAACCCGCTCTATCTTATACAAGGAGCTGAACCACTCTTTACTTTCTGTGGCTAACGCCCACTACAGCCTAGTTTACCCTGCTGTTTGAACTGGTTCAAGATTGTTTCCTTCTGAAAGGGAACATTGAAATCAGTGCCATACGCAGGATGTTCTAGTAAAATGGGCAATTTCGCAGCGCAACTTGTGAACAATATTAATAAATTCTGCTGTGGCCTCACGCATTACGAGAGGGTGTGACATGCATTAGCGATTAATGCACAAATTGAATTCAGCAGGTTTGTGGAAGTCAACAAATACAAAATCAAAAAGAAAAATCCTAGGTCATAGGTTTTGCCAGAGTGACGCATTGCTTTAGCGTGATTACTTGCGCCAAAATCAAATGTTGGAGATTCGGTGTCAGAAGTAGTTTTGATAAATACGCAAGTTTTCTTTATATTTTATAGTAGAGAAACTTACAGTTTTCAATGAATGTATTTAGCATTGATGTATGCACTGTGCTAATTACCATTCGAAGTATTAAGACATTTATAGACCCAGTTAAATTTTTATACTGGTTTCTTTACTCAGATAAGTAGCGAGAAGTTATTAATTAGTTGAATAGCAAAAAATAACCAGATCGCGAATTGCTTAGAAGTTTGTTCTCCCTTGCCTTCCAAAAACGTTTGTCCCATGTGATAGGTGAACCGTCTTAAGCTAATCACAATGTAATGTGAATACATACAAGGCTACTGAGGTAAAATTATTTCTATTTGTTGCTACGCGGATCTTGAAATGGTGTTTCTTAACATCAGAATTGGCCGGCCAACGGTAACGTCCGCCACGCTTACCATATGCTACAATCCAGGACTAATTCCGCCTGGGGTTTGAACCCGGTTCGCTTTTTTGTGAGATGCACATGGTTTGCCCACACTGCAGCTGCGGCATCAGGGGCGTCAGTTCAGGTTTTTCTTGGGGGGGAGGGGGAGGAATTTTTTTTTTCTGTGACACTGACCTTGTTGCATCTTTTTTATTAATTAATCACGTATAAATTAGAAACTTTAATAATAAAACTTCAGTTTTATGTGCTTAAGTTAGCATTATTTAAATAACAAAATACAAAAATATATTTTATACACTGAAAATACTAAATCCAGGGTGGGAGGGGGACATTGGCCTCCCCGGCCCCCCTAAATGACGCCTCTGTGCGGCACCCTTATACATACTTTTAAAATAACAAAATACTATTTGTTTTTAATTCATAACTTATTAATTAGCTTAGTCGTATTTCATTGAAATTAATATTTAAACCCCTTTACTTCTTCTACAGTATTGAAAGTCATTGCTGCTTTATTTCCTATTTGGGCAAGAAATGTAGGTTATCATTTCAATGGACCATGCCTGATGCCGTAACGTTTTAATGGGCACATTCATTACCAAATACATAGCTATATATTTGTTTTTCTAGTATGTACCACTCGCTATCAGAGACTTCCTGTATGTGGCTTTAACATGACGGCACCGCACTTCATAACACAGTTTTCCGTGATCACTTAAAACTCAACACGGACTTTCCAGCACGGTGGATTGGAAGTTGCAGTAGCCGGCACGCTTTCCTGATCATAATTCGTTCGACTTTTTCTTGTGGGAGTTCAGCAGGCTGTGTGGTACGACATATCCATCCAGTCGAAGAAAGTTTTGTTAGATAGGCATATGATTAGCTATGACAAAATTTAGGATACACCAGGTGATTATAACTCCACTCTTTAATAAACCAAATAATATGTTGTGATGGAGTAGTGGGCAGCATTGATGAACACTTGGTGGGTATCTTCTGATGGTACAACATTTTGCTAGTAGTCCACGAAACTTCAGTTTATTTTCTGATGTCTTAACTTTTAAGAGAAATGTATAGTAGGCCTAAGATGATTTATGTGAAATAAACTTTTGCACATGTACGCATGTCTGATGATAACTGTTTTGGGAGCATAATTTGTTTGCAGAAAATGTAAAAATAAAAATTTTATCTATAGATGTCACTTTTTTTTACTTACGTCATTAGAGAGAAAATAGAATAGTGTCGTGAGAGTGAGTGATTTTGGTCAGCTCTTAACATCGAGGTCTTTAGCGCTAGTGAGGGGTGAAATGAGGTGGGTATGTGGAGCAGTGCCGGAATGAAAGGGCGGGGGAAACAGGAGATCCCAGATAAAACCCGCGGATCAACGGCATCGTCCGAAAAAAATAATGAAAATTGCTGTATATATATATATATATATATATATATATATATATATATATATAGAGTTCTTGGGCATTAACGCGTAGTCTCCTGAAGGCACAGCAGAAAAACGCATCCTGACGTCTATAGTTCAGTTATTAGGCTTTTGACACGTGCAATAATAGCATACTGTTGCAGCTCTAATTTGCATGCTGTTGAACTACAATTACCGCGATCAGCCGCGGGCTGTAAGGACGATTGTTACTCGTTCATCACTTGCTTCGTCGCCTCTATGCGCTAGGCACTCAACAGGCATCTGTCTAACCTCCCGGATCTTCTATTAATAGTACGAAAAATCCACCCGAGCTGTATTTGTGCTGTACTGCTAGCAGTTTCCGAAATATGCAGGGAAAAGGTATATGCCTTAAAAATTTTACAGCGTGTACCGCTCTTGCCATTTGGTCTACACGACTAGATACCTGTTTCATTTCAGCTATTTCCACTTCAGGGGTAAAGTACGAACATTTGTCGGTGTGAGGTTTCCTTGATATCAGATACAAATTGTACGAGCAGTAAGCAACATATTTATGCGAAACTGTGTTAGTTATAATATTTGTAAAATCCCGTTGGCATTTGAACCCATTGGGATTCTAATCATGACGTTGCATTGAAATGTTGACATGTCGCTTTAACGGCTTATGGATACTAGCCGTTGGGGCACAGACTATTTCAGTAAATGTTACTATGCAAAAATAAGGGTGATTTGAGCAAGCGCAAGCTCAAATGCCATTAAGCCCAAGGCAATGAACTGGCGTGTGGGATTTCTGTTGTGGTTCATGAGCAAATGATCGTAAGTAGGTAACCTCATCATCATATTTGACGGAAATTCTGAAGCAGAATTTACTTCAGATCTTTCTCCCAGTATAGTTTAATTTTTAGTTATGTTGGAGGGATCCGATGTTTGTGGTGTTTGTAATAAGCATGACATACTAAACGTACCCAACCGACGTATAGAAAGCGAGTTGTGTTTGTACAGTTGAAACATGTCTAGTAGTTAAGAAAAAACGCTTTCAAATGCTGTGGAAGAATACTCAATTCTTTAGGAGAAACTGTCGTATGCTTTCAAAAGTATTCCATTAAGAGGGCGATAAAGGGCTACATTTCGAACTGTTTAGAGGACAGTGCGATAGAAAATAGAGATAAATAAAGTTAATGCAAAATAATGAGGTTATGGCTTGCCATTAAAGGGAGGCGCAATTAGAAACGCCTGTTTTCTAATTTTCATAAACATTCTTATTAATATGCAAATTCGTATAATAAAATTGCTATATTTGAACAAGTCTGACGATTTGCATAAAATTAATTAATCAATGTATCGAAAAAAAATAAAAATCAGCAAAGTCACCTGACACCTTCGTTCATAGCTGATAATTGATAGAAAAAAACCTTGTGTGGGTGACTGCTTGGTTCAGTGCTTAGCGCGAACGGCCGTTAGGACAAAGGTCACGGGTTCGGTTTCCGAGAGGCCTGGAAAATGTACAGTTACCTCCTCGGGCTCAGTACTGGGTGTTCTAGTGTCCCCTTAGTCACAATACTGTGGAAGGTCACGACGAACCGTCCCATAGTATCATCTTCGCCTAGCCGTACCTCAGGTGTTCGCCTACAGTTCAAATCAGCTCCCGGACTGGAAACATATCGTCAGGATCATCACCGTCATGATTTACATGCATTCGCTTGGAACAAAATATTTTAGCGGGAAAAATCCCTCCCCCCTTCATTCCCCACAACCACCAACCTCGTCCTACGTTAACTACTTGCTGTGCTAGTTACCCGTGAGAAACGACAAGCATTTGAACATTCATGCAGCTGTTTAACATCTTCTTAGCTTTTGGCATGTGCTCGGTGGTTAGAAGTCACATGTTAACGTTTTCTAACAAGTGACTGAAAGATAAAACTGACCAGGTACTTGTGAAGTTCTCACTTTACCATTAACAGGGCCGTGCCGATAGGAAAATGGCGAGGGCGGCTGTGGAGACAGTCCCCCACTGTTTTTAGAAACCTGAGGGAGTAAATTATGTCTCTCGCCCTCCTCCCTATTCTCCCCCCCCCCACCTCATTTCCAATTAAGAAAATTACATTTGTTTATTTGCTGGGAAAAATGTAGACGATGTCGTACAAGTGTCGAACAAATTACACTGCAAGGAAGTTATAGTTTTTTGGTAATCCCCTTCTCCTTACCAGAGTATTTGGCATGTTCCTGACCATGAACAAACAGCCTGTTCATACGTGAACAGTATATTTCTTTTTTTATCCGAGACGTCTGTGCGCAACGACTTTTTTTAAGTAAAAGCCAAACACAGACTGAAGCTACAGGCAGGAGTCGACTCGCAGTTAACTGTTGTGCCGCGGCGCATGGTAGCGACGAAGCGCTCCTGCTAGACGGAGTTGGGGAAGAAGGGGTGAAGCGAGGGGGGCGTCTTGGCGCCGGGACGCGCTGTCGCGTCGCTGTTAATCTGGCTAAGAGCCGAGCTCCGGGGGCCAGCCGCTCTGCTGCGAGTGGAAAGAACTTGCCTCTGTAATGAATCTCTTCACGTCTAATCACTAATCATAGCATTCACGTCGTCCTCCCCACGACTCTTCCCACTCCTCCTGGTCACAAGGGTAGCTCGCCGTCCTCATTAGCGACCATTCAGGCCGCTCAAGACGAGGCAAGAACCCTCTCCCCTTCTCCCTAACAACTACACAACAGGCCAGCAGGAAATGTGCAGTAACTTTCCGGCGCTTCTGGCGTGGTCTTTGCAAGTCGGTGGAGGATGGCTAATTCGATTGCGAAACACAGCAAGGCGCCACACTGCCTCTGCACGCGCCGCGAGAAACGTTATAAGTTTTTGTCCAATGTAGAACTGTAACGTACTTGAGGGCGTCCAAGTGAGGAAAAATTATAATTCTATATTTGTATGAAATAGTGTCAGTTGTGTAGATGTTACTAGGTGATATATGTCCCTCTTACGAAAAAAAATATTAGCTCACCCAGTTTTCCCATAATGACACTTAAAAATCGAGATCTGCACGTTTTTAGTGCTTATAAGCAGGAAAAACTAATTAACATAAATAAATTAAAAAATTCACACTGAAAATACATACCACGGGCTACTGCACGACATGTTTTGAAATGAATTACAAAACAATTTCATATTTAATATAAATTCTGAAGTTCTGAATTTATATTTAATATAAATTCTGAAATTCTGAATTTTTTTGCCATTTTTATCGATTTTGCCAGTTCAGTATTTGGCTCGTTATGGCGATTTGGTAATTGATGACTGCTTCAAGATCGTCCTTGTAACTCCGTCGTTTCCAAGCCTCTAACGAACAAAACCGCTGAAGGCAATCCGAGGTTCACCTCGGGTTTCAACGTCGTTATTTATTTTTATATTTGTACCAATTATTTTTTCTTATTTTAGACATAAATTGTGATTAAATCTTCCTCTTAGGAAACTTTTGAATCTCTCATAGTTTTTGCGTAATGAGTTGTAAACGTCAAAATTTGCACTTTACGGTTTTAAGTACGTCACTAAAACCAACTGACATACCAAACCGACAAAATTCACAGTGTATAACAATGTGGTAGTCTATGATTTGACATACATAAAAACAAAAAAAAAAAAACATATTTGTATTTAGTAAAAAATGCAGAATTTTGAAATGAAAAATAAAAAAATATCAACAATTTTTTAGAAATATAATAAATATATTTTCTGTTTTAATATATGTCAAATCATAGCCTACAACATTGCTATAGTGTATAAATTTTTTCAGTTTGGTATGTCAATTGGTTTTTGTGGCGTACTTAAAACCGTAAAGTCCAAATTTTGATGTTTACGACTCATTATGCAAAAACTATGAGAGATACAAAAATTTCCTAAGAGGAAGATTTAATCATAATTTATGTATAAAATAAGAAAAAAATATCTGGTACAAATATAAAAATAATAAAAGACGTTGAAAACTGAGGTGAACAGCGCCCTTAACCATGAGCCTAATTGGGAAGGTAGGAAGGTGTAGTGGTCATATAACTCATTACGTCACGGTGACGTACTGGCTGGATCTCGGAGAGAACGTTCACAATTTTCACATGTTGGAAACATGACGGATGTTACCGTTGGTCAGCGGTTATTTCTCGGCTTACTCAGGCTTCACATTTCGTCTTTCCTTGCATTCCGCCGTTGCTCCATAATCACCTCATGTCGCCCTCTACGTAGCGTTCAAGTAAATTGATTTACTGAGTCACGTGCTTCCAAAAACAGTCTGACGTGGAGCAGTTGTAAAACACCTGCTTCGCAATCGGCGAGGACCCGAATTCCGTCCTTGGCTCCGGTCATTCTTATTTTTCGGTTTTCCAGTGTTTTCCGAAGTCACTCCAGATGTATGCTGGGGTGGTTCCTCAAACAAGCCCTGGCTGAATTCTACTTGCATTCCTCCGTACAGCCTACATCAACCAAGGCACTGTGCTGTTCGAGGGCACTCAATCACCAAGTAAATACATAAATAATACATCTTCTCATGGGCAACACACATTTTTACGTCAATGAACAATTTCTATAATACATCACACGATATTACCCATTTTGTCAGACTTACCAGGCCAAATAATTTTCATTTTGTCTGCTATTAATTCGTCGCGTTGTACATGCCGTCAAGGTTTGTATGTATCAAACATAACTTCTTGAAAATATTAAGTTATTATTTCTCCGTAACTGGTTGACTAACGTGATATAAACATTGCAGTGTAATCATTTTGAGGGGAGCAGTGTTCAAAATGTTAGTTTAGAGGAAGTGATTTTACCCATTTTTTAAATTTATAGGCATGCCTTGCTCACCATTGTAATGTAACTATGCTTCCCGTCATCTTCTCCTCCACCACCGTTCAAACAAATTATGTGTTATGGTGTAAACCAATTAAGTGTTATGGTGTAAAGACCCTAGGCATCTTTGTTTCATTTGTGTTTATTCGTAACTGATAAACTTACAATCTAAAAATAATTCCTGTTCTGACACATATAAATACTGAGCAAAATATCATAGTACATGTTTGCATCGCCTCGCCGCCTTCATTTCCTCACGAACGATAAAACAACATTGTTATTAATTGGCCAATTCTAATGGCGTGCAGTGATTCGGTGAGCACTTATAATGAGATTTCAGTGCTGGTAAGGGGTGTTAGGAAATAATGCAGGGAGTAGTACCGGAATGAAGAGGCGGGGGAAACGGGATATCCCCGAGAAAATCCAGTGGCCAACGGCATCGTTCGGTACGAAATCCATGAGTGAGAATCTGGGTCGGTCCCGGCGTGAATCATAGCTGGATCGCCTTGGTGGGAAGATGTTAATCTAAGCGCTAATATAACTTGTAGCATTAAGTATTTGAAATGTATAGGCCTACACATGTCATTTTCGTGGCAAGGCGATTTCATAGCTCTGTCAGACATATCTTCGACATATGAGAAATAAAAGCTCGCCTTGACTATTAAATAGAAGTATGGCTTACACGTTTGCACCTACGCACCGATCGTAAGCTATGAGCAAGCACTTAGAGGAGTCTTTGGTAACAAAACTTCGTCTGTACAATCAGAGTGTGTGCGTACACGCGTTTCTCCGTAAATATGTGAGAACAGTTTTTTTTCCAGAAAATATAAAAAAAAACTCTAGGCTTTAGTTCTATCGTATGTATTTAATGAACATAATGATAGTGATAAAGGCTAAACATGACATTTTTAGTGCTTCGGCGTTCAATCTCCTTGAGGACATCCTGGCATCTGCAGTTCAATCCTTTGTGTTTAACACATGTAATAATATCATACCGTTGCAGATCTATTTTGCGTGCAATGGACTACTACGAGCTCGCTCGAGGCCTTGAAGAGTGCGGGCTGTAAGGCTCGCTCTTGATCACTTACCACACGCATAATCGCCTCTAAGAGCAAGACACTTGTCTTGCATCTGTCTCCTCCTCAAGCGTTGGATCCTTCATGCCAGAATGGGGCAGTTCAAATGTGGGATGAAATATATCCTCTTGCACATGCGCAATGCTCCCTCACCTACGCAATTGTACAGGAACCTGCAAATATCATCAGTGGCGGATTTAGAAACACATTTTGGAGAGGGCTTACGTGATTTTATGGATTGTAAATAACGCCAACTAACTCAAAAGTGATGTTTACTGTTACAGGACATAAAAAATAACATATATGCATACAATTATGACACAATACATGTACTTGGATCATCATAGAACAAAACTCCAGTTTCCTTGAGGCGACTGGACATACTTTGGCTACATAATATTGAACACGATTTTGGAAGGGGGCCCTCTTCAGCCCGGTAGCCACCATCTTAAATCCGCCACTGCAGAACATTTGCATCAACGCAAACGTGAATAACGCCTACAACAAGAAAATACACCAACTTTCCGCTTCCAGACAGTGGACGAGTGTTTGTGCTTGTACTGCTTGCCTCAGGGTCTCATAACTGCACAGGGACAAAAAAACGCTTAAATGACGACGGGGCCGGATACGATCGACATAATAGGCGAGTACAACGACGGCTTGTTTATGTAGTAAAAGTACGTGTTTATATTTAGTTTAAAAAATAAAATAATGACATTCAATAACACAACTGCGAAGTTTTCATTTGGAAAATCGGTCATTGTAAATTCATTGTGTTTGTTTCGTTGTCAATCAAACTAATTTCCGGGCACATCGTCTAGCATTTAAAACACGTATTTGAAATTTGGAATTCTGTAATGTGTACCGTCGTGTGTGTGATACGTGAACAATTAAATATTCAGGAAATTTGATTTTAAAATGGCTCGTTCGAAATACCAACGATCTTTTGCTACAAACTGAAACGTTTTTGTACGACAGTAATCAATGTGACCACATTTAAAAAAAAGAATGAAATTTGATATTAGTAAAATGATGGTACAGGATCCCGCTTGAATATCTAACTGTATGGACAACATTAACATTTGTGGACTGAAAATTCACATTGCGTTCTTACACAACGTCTTTGTGCGTGTCGACACTTGATCACGGCCGTAGAAGTTCACGTATGGACACTGGCCTATTTGTCAACGTATTTGGATTGACCCCCTTGTTGACTGCTAGTTGATGATATTGCCGCTGGCGAGCTGCTTGTCGAGTGGTCGGATTTTTGCACGTGACCGAAGGAAATAAGAAACTTTTTTGGTGAAACACAAACAAGGTGTTGCAAAAACTTACTATCCTGTATATTTTTCTATCGTTCTGTTTACCCATGATTATTAAATAAATAGACAGAGGGTTGAGGTACTCACAGGCTGGTACTCCTTGACAGTGGCACACAAACGAAAGGACGAACACATTGTTGAGCATGTGCGTTATTGCGAGACGTTTCGCTGGCTTAGGCCAGCTTCATCTCGTTGTGCCTCAACTCGCCGCCTGATGAAGCTGACTAAGCGAAACGTCTCGCAATAACACACACGCTCAACAATTTGTTCGTCCTTTCGTTTGTGTGCCACTGTCAAGAAGTACCAGCTTGTGAGTACCTCAACCCTCTGTTGCTTGCTTAAACATGATTTAGCCCTGACCACGGTCGTTGAAGAATAGGTCTGGACACTCGCCTGGAAACTTGACCTCCTTGTTGTTTGGCTGCAGTTCACCAAGTTACCGACAATATCGTGTTTTATTGGCGCTGCAGTTAGGGCTGTCAACTCCGCCCACTTCCTTTCCACTAAGATAAACAATTTATCAAAACTAATTTTTTATCAATTTATGAAATACTTCCTTCGCTCACAAATTTAAGAAAAGGCTCCAGCAATATTTATTTACTTTATAAATTTAATAATGGAAAAAAGTGGGCGGAGTTTGAGTCCGACTGCCCGGAAAACAGCGCCAAAGAGTACGACATTCTCGGTAACGTGACAGCCAAACAACAGGGGGGTCAAGCAAATTACATTGTTAGATAGGCGAGAGTCCTGTTCTTCTACGACCGTGGCCCTGACTGACGCATCGAGATAATAACGCTGTATTCTTTACAGAGTAATTACAAATTGTCAGTACGTGCACATACACACACATATACGTATTTCGTCTCTGTTTGTAAAAGTCCGCTGGCCACTCAATTTCCTGCAATTTATATTTAACTAAGAATAAACATTTAAAGGGGATTGGTGCATGGAAAACTTACAAATTGTTAACCTGCACAATGTGCCTAGAATGGCCAGTGTTGTTACCTGCATGAAGTAACGTGTGCTGACATCATAATGCCCATACTGGTAGTTATAACTATGTTTATGATGAGTTTATGTGGACTCTATAATTGTGCGCATACTTTCAGAACGCCGGTGATTCTGAATACAAATAATACGGTTGTGAGCAATAGAGAACCAATCATCTGTGCAGTGTCAACAGTAAACAACAAAGTATTGTAAAAAAAATTACACATAACTTGTTTAAAAACAAACTACGTAATGACTATATAACAATAGTGTGTTGATTTTTTGTATTGTTATAATAGCTGGTACCCGCGACTTCGTTCGCAGCGATAATAATATTCCTATATAAAAAAAAATCAAGTTCAAAATACTGGAAAATTGATATCAACGGTCATTAATGTCCGTTTTAGAAACATATTGAAGAAGATTATTGTTTACTAAAATACACCGTTCTGCCCCTGTACCGCGTTTTGCACCCCCTCCCAAATATTTTTTTGGCAGATATCTTCGTGGGAAAACTCACAGCTACTCACCATAGTTTTTTTTTAATTTAATTTTTGGTACCATATTCAGTCCCCGTTAACAATTTGGCCATCCTCCCAAATGTTTTTTTTTTTTTTTTCGCAGAAACCTCCGCAAACACAACACACAAAAGTTTTTTTTTTTTTTTTTCACTTAATTGTTTGATGTTACGTTCTACCACTCTTCCCATTTTGACCCCCCTTTCAAAACCGGGATTTTTCCATAAACTATCTCTATGCAAAAATCTTTTCGATCCGTTGCTCCGTTGCTGTATCATAGGAAGACAAATCAAGTACTTTTTTTGAATTTTAGTACTATATTATGAAAATAAAATCACTTATTGCAATACCTTACCCCGTAATTAAGTGTACGAAAGTTGGCTTCAGAAATGGTGGTCCAGAAATTAATCTTACTAAAAATATTTGCTCTAAAAGTTGAAAAATAACGGTTTTCTTATGTTGATTTTGTTTTATGTTTGAAAATTTGCTTCGAGAAACTTGGCATTTTCAAAGAATGTACCCATAATTAATTTATGCACCCAAGACCTCTTTAAAAATACGTACATTTATTACGTTTATTTTTTTAATTGTTTTGACAAGTGTGTGTTAACTTTTGCTGCAAAGTTTCTTGCAGTGTTTTTATCTACAATACGAGAGGCATATACTCGCTTTTTAGGGCACAGGACTTGCTGATAAGGCAAGAGTTGTTGCAGGACACAACGAGTGGTGAGATTACTGCGGAGCTACGAGCTGTATAATGCAGGGATAAGGGCGATTGTCTCAACATTTTGTTTGTTTTTAGCTGATACGTAGCTGAGAGCCTGAAGTTTCTGGAGAATTATCGATCTATTATATTGTCCGAACGAACTGTATAAGGGCCAAGCTAATATTTTCCTTCCGGTGAAATGAAACCGGTTTTTATATGTAAGTTGATATGATCATAACCTTCTTTCAGTATACGTAAATAAACTTGACTGGATTTAGTTTCTTGGTCATACTCCATTGCACATTTCTTTCAAAGGTCATGTAAATAAACTTCTATTAAAAGCATTCACAGCTATTTACTGTTGTTTGTTGCAGTTGGTTTGGAAGTTTTCCACTACTTATATAATATTTGTACTAACGTAAACTATCTTGTTTACACGTCGAGGAATTCCCAGTTGAAGCATTTATCATGCAAAAGTCATAGTAAATCTCAAAAAATAATTACATGTAAACCTACTTTCACTAAGTGGAGTCAAAACTACAAGATGAATGATTCATTAGGTTAACTTACGACTACTATGTTTCGTTATATACTAAAACTGAACCTATTTAATACATCACTGTTTTAGAATATTTAATATAGTCACGTGATGATTTAATATACTAAACGTGCTCATACGCAGACTAACAAAAGCGAGATATCACATAAATAAAATATACGCAGATGAATGGAAGTTAAATAAATCATAACTTGCCAACTATAAAGAAAACATTTTAATTGTTCTTATGTTTTCACAGATGATGTGTTACCACCTACAAATATATCTTACTCATACATTAAATTCACAACATAAATGTTTATGATTTTTAATATCCACAAGAAAACCAATTACGAGTCAATATTGCTCATAAAACTTATAATATCTATATGTCATCGTTATCTATGATTGTTGTGTTGTAGTTTTTTCATGTTTACTTTCAAATACGTGTATATATCAATAGGTGTTTTTAGTTTTTATTGATCTACCACACACTCATTTAAGTTACACGTAGTTTATGTTTTATGCTTATGAGAGAGTAACTCATAAAAAATTGCTTCGTGGTTTCACGAAAATAACTATACTCAGGAAAAAATTAAAATTTCTCAGAAACATGCATTGGTACGTGGTAAACAGAATAACCTAGTAGAGTGATCACTGTGCATACCTGCTTCAAGTTACATGTCCTGTCATCAAAATGGATAGTTCTAATAACTTCCATGAAGCATTTGTGGGGATTTTAGAAGTCACGCACACGTGAAGAACGCCTTCAATAGAACACGTACATTAATTATGTCGTATGAACGAGGACGGGTATGATGAAAAAAATTTTAATTGATTACTTGGGATGCTCATTTTAGTTACAAGTAGTTGCCTAGAATAAAACGATGGTTTGCTAATATTTCCATTCTTTGTAACAAAATTATTGCAGTCATTTTACAATCGGCACGGGAATTTTCGCACCGCTTACGCCATTACTAGTATTCAGTTTCTTAAATACGATAAGGAAGAAAAATGTTACTTTAATTTTAATACTTTACTTTATTTATTGACCGTAAAAATGGAATTTTAAGGAACTGAAATAATTTTTAAAAATTTAAAATACACATTTTGAGACTTAAAATGTATTAATAAACTAAATGTACACGTGGAAAAGAACAAATTGTGTGTTGATTTTAACATCTAAAGCTTCATCAGTAACAGTTCACCTTTTTTTTATCTTAAGGAAAATGTTAATTCGTAGAAAATTGTAATGAATAATCATTTCATGCTCACACTGAAACATCATCACGTGATATATCTTAATGAAATGACTGATGCGTATAAGCACACATGTGTACAACTCACAGAAAATCATTCATAACGTCCAAAGTTTTTGTCTGTATGAAACCAACTGTTATTGTATTACATATTTTTACTACCCGACATTGTACAGTGAACATCATAAACAGAATGAGTGTCGTATCTGTCTGATTGAATGAAATTTTTTCCCTGCATAAAACACGTAGTTCATAGAAAAAAAAAGTGTTAAACTGTTAAGGCGACCGTTAAGTGGCCACTGTGGTTTACATGCTCGAAGTTTACTTACACTTTCACGTCCATTTCAGAACACATGTTTTACATAACAATATAATCAATTACGTAGATAACGAAATTAAAAGTTTTACTTAATATATTGAGGTAATTACGTTACCCGTATTACCTGCCACTAGCTGTCTAGAGTGAAATTATGTTTTATAACGTAATTTTTCGTTTATAGTTCTTTAACCGTCTCCGTAAGAAAATTATTTCAATTTCGATTTTATTTATCTCAAAACATTACTAGCATCTGTCTCTTAAGGATAAAAAAAACATTAATTTGAATTTTTGCCTTTTCGTAGTTTCCGCAAAAATACGTTCTAGGAAACTTTAATTCAAACAAATTTGTTTTTAACAATTAGCAATACGCATAATATAATTTAAAATGTGCTAATTAAATAAACACTGTATTACAAGCTAGACAATAAAATGCATAGCATGCACTAATCTCCTTAATCAGGAATTAGGAAGAACAGCAATAACGAGTTCTCTTACGCTTTTGCGGCATACAAAATCAATTTGAGTTTTATAAAAAAAAATCTCTCAAACAAATAACCGTTTACACGGATTCTAGTAGCATGAGTATGTAGCAGGAGAGGACCACCGAGCGGGAAGGTAAAAAAATAAAATAAACATTGTACCACTACATGCACAGTAACTCTGGTACGTAAATATGCCTCACATGCTCGGTGGTAATTTTCACTAGGGAAGGATGGTAATGTGTGTCGCCGGAGGTTTTCTGCTGCACAGCGGGGCCGTTTGGCGCCACGGGAATTGGCAGTATTGATTATCACCGATCCAGGGAGTAAAAAAATCTAATTGGTCACTAAATTAGAGGAGAAATTGGATAACGAGGTATTTAGCGGAGCTCGAATGGAATGCGGCGCCAGAGAGCGCGCCAATTTGAATGCATCCGCAGTTATTCGTTATTCCGGGAAGCAGAGGCGGAGGGAGAATATATTTACCAGATTGCTAATGATGGTGCGAAACTGCGTCCATACCGAGGTGAACGTGCGTTTGAAGTTGAGGTTGTACAACAGAAAAAGAAACAAATGAAAAAATAAACATGGAAATGCTACGCCCACGAAATATGAGTCACTGTCGCACAAATAAAAAAGTCTGAAATCAATAATGCTGAGATAAAACTCATTTATCAGATTAGTCGCATAAATTACAATTTCCTTTTCTTTCATTCTTTTAAAATAAACGTTACACACGCGTAAATAAATAAATAAAATGTAATTTACTGACGCAATAATTACGAAAAATGAAAATTGATAATTAATACAAGCATAGCACATACTATAGGTCTACTGCTTTATTAAAGCAAATTTAATATGTATGTATGTATGTATATATTATATATATGGTAATCACAGTAATTAAAATTTTAATTTGTATTACAACGGCAACTAACCGACTCTCAATACTTAAACATTCAATAGTTTTCCATTAATTTCCATAATATAACTGTTCAGTTTTAGGTGCTTGTGTTCGCAATTACTGTACATAGTTTAAATTATTTTGCAATGATCATAGCTAGTATGTGACTTCTCATAATTAGGCGTGTATTCTGGCGTCACTTTATTCAGAAAAAAATCTATCTGATATTTCTAAGAAATTTTACTAAAAATGCTAGTTCTTATGAGTAAAATTTAAATACGTTAGTATATTTTTCTCTATAGACCTATGCGATTTAGGGTATTGCTTAATTTGCATCATGAGTAAGAGTGAAATAAATTATATGTCCGTCAGAATGTTCATGCCGTTACAGAAAGAGTTCTATTATTAAAATTATATAATACTTTAATTTTTATTAGAATTCTGCACACTGGCATTTATAAGTATGGGGGTACAGTGTTTAGATGATATTAAGTACATCAGTACGCACTTAAATAAAGGAACCTACTAAAAAGAGCAAGATCCTGCCTAATTTATGACGGAACATTAAAATAAATAGTGTATGGCAAAATAGTTAAGAATAAACAGCATGCATGTAGGTATGATTTGCTATGTTTACGAGTCAGCAGGCATGTTCTGAATGTAATACATGTAAATTTATATTCGTTGTCGTTAAGTTAATTAGGTACTAAAACTCGATTATGTATGCTAATAAATTTGGACTCTAAAACACTGTAGTAATATTATATTAGTACAAAACTTCTTTTACTTTCCTTTTGGGATCATTTGAGAACTATGATGCCGTAAATCGTTATTTAGACTACAGGCATACAAAAAGTAATTTAGTAAACGTCAGTTGCATTGTGACTCTGCGTGAAACTACACCGTAGTCATTAGTATTTGAGTTCGCGTTTTGAAACGATAATTAAAGCAAAACGAGAGTGTGACAAATTCATGGAATGAAACCCGCTCCAAAGTCTATTATTAACTCACGACTCCAAGTTCCACTAGTAAATAAATGTAACTGTGAGTCAGCAGTTAAGAACCCCACACTAACACGCGAAGCAACTGCGAAAGTTTGTTGAACTTAAAATCCGATTAGCGAGAAGTCATTTCCCCGGTATTAAATTCCCAAATAAACTCATCTATGGCGAGGAAATGTGCGTGGCTTCGTGAAATGTAAGGTTCTGGTGGTCTGACTTTAAACTTTTACATAGTTCGTCAAGATCACGGCAATATGATGAACAATTATTTGAATAAAATGTTTTTAATATAAGGTACCTGTACTGAATATGGCCCAGAAAAGAATATTGCAACAATTTGTTTCAGTATCTTACGTGCACATCTGTATAAAAAAAATCATTGTGTCTAATACTGAGCCACATATAATATGATATAATAATACACCATCATTGCTCCAATGAGCTGTCTGGGAAGCCATTGTCCCCTTCCAACACACTATAAAAAATTGTTTATGAACTTACAATACCGATGTATACGACTGTTGACGAAGAAGTGTTGGTAAAATTATTTTCCATACATAAATGATAGCGTTCCTGTTCATTTTTAGGGACCAATCAAAAGTGTACTGGTGTCACCAAACTAGTATAGTAACAATATTTGGTAACAATGCTCTCTCTTTACAAGTTGACGAATGGCACATGCCCCATATGTGTGTGGGTTAATAACTTCCGTTACTGTTTAGGAAATTTTTTTACAGTGCACACTCTACTCGGCTCGCACTACTTTTCCTCCGTCCCAGCTTACTTTATACTAGGGTGGGCTGAAAAAAAATTTTTTTTTTTTCGAAGTGCTATAGTGCGGAAAAGTTACCTACTATAATAAGAAGAAAAATCGCGTAAATAAATACAAAATCGGTTGATGTCTTTCTATCGCGCATCGATGCCAAAGTTCATTGAAAAAAGGACGAAATTTAATATTTTTGTTTATTTTTCAAATATAAGATAAACTTTTTTTTCCGAACTGCTATAGTGTAGAAAAGTTTCCTCTTATAATAAGAAGCAAAACCGTGTAAATAAATAAAATATCGGTTGATATCTTCCAGTTGCACATCGATACTAAATTTTATAGAAATAAACATGATTCAAAATATTTTATGTATTTTTTAATTTCTGTGATAAACACGAGATAGTTTACACGGTCTTTTATGTTATGACTGAATCAAGTAAAATGTTTTAAAATAATATTATTAACATCCCAATATTTATCGGATGTCCAACATTTGAAAAATGGGAATTTACCAACTTTTTCAAGTTTAATTGTGCAGCTCTTCGCCCATACTGTCTGAACGAAACGACCCATAACTCACCACGAGGAGGTGGCTGCACATCGAGTTCCACCCACACCCTACCCAGCTAACAATCCAAAATGTGGGAGTATTCACCTTTTATTTTACAATTTCACAACTATTTACAAACATTTGCTAGGATTGATTAAATTATTCAAGGTTACTTTTACAGTTTCTTTTAATCAGTAGGATGTACACATTTAAAGTCTGACTTTTGGGAGAAATCGGGTATAACTGATCGTGAAAACAGTGTAGATCTGATGTAGCCATATCTTGCTGCATAACCACATACTTTAGTTGAGGCCTCAGTCACAAGTTTGACATATCTCTCGAATGCTTGCGTATGACAGGAAACATTTTGATCTCTCTGATGGGTTTAGTGTCAGAATTAATGATCGATTTAATATCATCATCACACACTTCTCGTAGTATTGGGGGAGGACATAACACACAAGTACTCCAGTCAATGATGTCAATATAATCGGTGGCTTCAAAGTTTATCTTAGGTGGCATAAAGTTTCTAATAGTTATTACTTTAAAGGTGACTTGTCTTGCTTTTAAAATTCTCTTATAGCCAAGTACCCGAATGTGATTTTTGGCATCAACAATCATAGTCAACAGTGAATTTCCAGTGTGTGCAAAGAATGCATTGCATTCAATTACCGGATTAACAACTTGAAGTAGGTCTTCAGATAAATACCGCGATGTTTGAATGGTTAGAAAAACATGTTTTGAGCCATCAGTAAAATGATCTTTCATTTTTATGTTGAACTACACAGGCATGTATGATTTCAAGATGAATGGATGGTTGGCTGGGAGGGTGTGGGTGGAACTCGATGTGCGGCCATACCTCCTCGTGGTGAGTTACGGGTCGTTTCGTTCAGACAGTATGGGCGAAGAGCTGTACAACGAAACTTAAAATTTTGGTAAATTCCCATTTTTCAAATTTTGCACACCCGATAAATATTGGGATGTTAATAACATTATTTTAAAACATTTTACTTGATTCAGTCATAACATAAAGACCGTAAACTATCTCGTGTTAATCACAGAAATTAAAAAAATACGCTAAATATTTTTGATTTTGTTTATTTCTAAAAAATTTGGCATCGATGCGCGACCGGAAGATATCAACCGATTTTTTTTCTTTACACGGTTTTTATTCTTATCATAAGAGGAAATTTTTCCATACTATAGCAGTTCGGAAAATAAAGTTTATCTCGTATTTGAAAAATAAACAAAAATATTAAATTTGGTATTTTTTAAATGAACTTTGGCATCGATGCGCGATCGGAAGACATCAACCGATTTTTTTATTTTCTTACGCACTTTTTCTTCTTATTCTATGAGGAAATTTTTCCACACTGTAGCAGTTCGGAAAAAAAGTTTAACTCATATTTGAAAAATAAACAAAAATATTAAATTAGGTCCTATATTAATGAACTATGGCATCGATGCGCGATCGGAAGACATCAGTCGATTTTTTATTTACTTACGCAGTTTTTCTTCTTATTCTATGAGGAAACTTTTCCATACTATAGCAGTTCGGAAAATAGAGTTTATCTCATACTTTAAAAATAAACAAAAATATTAAATTTGGTACTTTATTAATGAACTTTGGCATCGATGCGCGATTGGGAGACATCAACCGATTTTTTATTCCTTTGCGCAGTTTTTTCTTATTAATATAGGGGGCAACTTTTCTGCACTATAGCACTTCGAAAAAAAAAGTTAATTTTTTTTCAGCCCACCCTACTTTATACCCACGTTGCCCTTAATGAACATTTGCAATGTAATTTTAAGTTTTACGGCTTTCCTGTTAGTGATAGGCCTACGTACATGTCCCCGTAGTATTTTTATCCAGAAATTATGCTTTATCTGCATCTGGCGTCAATTTTTGCACATCACACACAGTCTGTTCATTATTTTACAATAAATAGTGTTACTATAAAAACAATTGTCTAAAATGGCAATGAAAAAACGGAACAGCGCGCAAAGACATCTCTCCATAGCCAGCAAACTGTTCTTATTGCAGTTTTATTCTCTTTTATAGTAGGTGAGGTGGAAATGTTTTACGCTCCTTTAGCAATGAGATTTTAAAGAACCTATTAGGACGAAATTAGGTGAACGGACATCACAACATCCATGCCCAAGCAAGGATTCGAACTCAGGACATCTCACACCGAGATCGGCGCCTAACTGACCACGCTATCGGCTTTTATAATAGCAGGAAGTACTTATTTCCATTTACATCGGTTTCCTAATACTTCAAGTTAAGCTAGCACCGGACGAGGCAGGACTCTTTAAAAAGCGTTCAGTGTTTCGGTCATCTCGCTCAAGGAACAGGGATTTCAAGCAGTGGTCCTGTAATTATATTTGGTGAGAAATCTACAGCGAAGTTCAGTGTAGGATCCTTGATTAGTTTCGCAGTAATCAGAGTAGTGTATTCCTATACACGTCAATGCGCGAACAGGCGGTTTTTATGCATGTAGGAGGTTCACAAAAGGAATGTGTAACACTCTTGGTGTTCTGAAAGTACTCGACAACTGTTATTTGGAACGTGATTTATCTTTGTAGATAAGATATTGTTTTCGAAATAGAATAAAAAAACGCGCTACATCTCAGATGAAAAGCCAGTCTAAAATTTGCGTATGAACATTGTGACTTAAATTCTGAAGCACAATTGGAAAAATGAGGGGGGGGGGGATGACACCCCGATGTCACCTAACAACTGTGGTCAACGTTCACTTATTCATTCGTGTATATCCAGACTGTATTTTATCTCACGTACAATTTTCAAGTTTTGATATTAGCCTACTGAAGGTTATCATGTGAACGAAATATTCTGTTGGAAATGTCTTATACATATACTGGGACGTTCGCTAGTAAGCTCAAAGTGTGTGTATGTGTGTGTTTGGCAGAAGGAAGCAATACTGTTTCCATGGAAACAGTGGAATAGACTGCAAGATTGTCAATACAAGTGTCAAAATATTTAATTTTCACCTCAGACAAACCATGTAAGGGCAAGGGGGCGTGAGACTAAACAAATATTTGTAGAAAATCGTATTTATTGCGTTATTTATAAATTTATTGCGTTATTTATAAATTTCAAATATGTAGTGACGGTTCACCAGTCGCAGTAGTCCTACGCTCAGCGATGTATTTCGATAAAAGTAATTTGCAACGTTATAATTCTGGATAAACTGATACAACTATGAAACATTTTCGTTTAGTGGTAACATGTGACGGTTTTTCGCTCCCTTGTAGGTATAGGAGCGTAACAGAAATAAACATCACAGACTAATGTTTCTTTTAGTGGTAGTAAAAGTCATCTTATGACGAATCATTTATCTATCTGTTTACTTCTCCTCTTGCTCATTGGTTTGTAGGTCTGAAGTGATTACAACCACTTATCATTCGTGAATTTCAGAAGCATGTTTCTTTATTCTGTTCTTGGTTCGTTTATATGATTGCGACTTAGCAACAATGGTTGTATCACATTCAACGCTCTGTGGGAATCACGCGCTGACCAGTTTCTCGGTACGAGAAAACATTAACGCCTACCATATTATAATGTTATGTTTTTTTCTAATGTTTAGCATATCTCTCTGATACAAAGAGGATTATACGTTTTTATGTGTTAAGGGTCGACATAATACTAACGTTTGTCGGTGTAAGGAACATATTTATTTGGTATTTATCTCATTTAATTGTATAGAAAGCTACGCTAATTGCGTAGAGAAACATACTATGAAATTACATTATTCAACTATGAAGTGTTTAGATAATACAGCTACTCAATTGCTAGGTCGACAGTCCCATCTTAATCATGTTTCTCAGGGTGATGTCTTATCACGGCTGGGGCGATAGGAACGTGTCTGGACGTCCTGTAGCATCCTGGAAGCGATGTGATCCGGGCGTCGATATGGAGCAAACTCCACCTGTATCGTCACACGTCTCTATATCATCCAGTATGTGGCAACTCGTATTCTCATTTTGGACTGTCGGAGTGGATAATTGTACTGTTGTATTGTATCCAATGTTTAAATTTTCTTGGCACGACTGTCATCTAGTTAGGAAAGTATTGTTACAAGTTTAAGCAAAAACTTTTACATGTGGGCAATTCTCTGAGTTCTTTGGGATAGAGCTCTTATAATTAGAAATGAAAGAGTTTTACTAAGTTATTGATTTACTGGCTCACAAAGCTTACAAAATGCACAAAACAGCAAACAACCATAACTTTCACAGTACCCTTATTATGAACACAATTACTACTGTGCCTCAGAAACGTTAATTGACTTTGACAATTAAGGCACAGCAATGACTTCCGTTAATTGGTTAAATATTACAAATCACAATAACATTCAGTCATATATTCAATTAACAGTCTTTCAAATAGACAATGTACAACCTTAACAGTCCGAAATTATGATGGCTCACCATGTGCTGCGTAGCATCCCGAGTGCACCACTGTCTTCACTCTTGAGGTCTTCGGTTCGACTCCCGTAACGCGCCTCCTTGCCGTCCGTCGACCCGCAGCAGCAGTCCTCTTGTTTCGCCCAATATTGCTCCGAAGGTCTGTGCCTGCAGCCTCAGTAGACTCTGACGTGACCAAGATGTCTTCACCAGTCTCTCTCCACAAGCGCAGCACCTTCCTCTAGCATGATCAATAACGAACTTCCCCAAATCTGTCGATTCAGGGTTTATATACTTGGCAAAACAGTTGGGAATCACTACATTTCAAGAGTATAAAAATAGACATTACACCATGCTTTGGACTTTGGACATTACTTGAGTCTCGTAAGCCGATCTCATAGGGTAAACTCGCAGTTGGAACAGGTCTCCACGACGTAGTTCGTCGGGATTCCCACCATGAGGCAGCCCGGAATTGTGAATCACAGGCTAGCCCGAAAGGCGTTTCGACACAGCCTCCAGCCCTCAGAATCGCAGCATATGTTAGTTTGAGTGCTCAGGTGAGCCAGCTTACTAAGGCCAACATTTCTCACATTTAACGTCTGACACAGGGGCACTGCACTGGTCATAACAGTACCTATACAGGATCTTAATATTATTGGGAAAGGATTCAGAAGGTTCATTATGTGAATATCCATAACACATAACACTGCTGTAGAACATTTTTATCACCTTCGAGGAACGTTGATTTTTAATACATTCAGTAGACTGTCGTGAACGCCTATGGTAGATTTTTAATGTTTTAAACATATGAGAGGTATTTAGGTTAGTATAGGCAGGTGGGTACATATAAGTATATGGAGGTAGGTAGATAAGTATAGGCAGTTCACGGTAAAGTGAGCACTTTTGTCGCCCTAGTTATTTTTCTCAGCCAATTTGTATCATTCCGTCATTAATGCAAACACGGGACTTTTATGTAATGAATACAGATTATAGATTCATCCGTATCTCGATATTTGATGTCTAAAGCTACATTTAAGTTTTAGTGTTTATTAATAATCTTGACAAGACACTCTTCCAAAGTGTTCACATTATCGTGAACAACTTATACAGGAACATATAGGCAGGTGTAAGTAGGCATGTGCAGTTAGGTGTAGGTAGTTAACGGAATGTGGGTAAACAGATATAATTAGACATAGATAAGTAGGGGGTCTTGGCTCTCAGGGACCCACAATCGCTTGGTCCGACTCTAGGCAAGACAGCCCAGGGCACGAGAGTGGGTCGCAGCATCCGCGCGTACTGATCAACTCTGGACCAGGCAGGCGAACTACACCCACGCGTCTCTCTAACTAATGAATTTATTTGTTCGCTGAAGTAGCAGACGCCGCGCCGGGGACTCGCAGAGACAGGAGTTTCCGCCAAGTTCCGCCACGCATGTAGTTCACCCCCGCTCCCCTGCTCTTACAACCGAGTCCTGCCGCTCGTGCCGGGGTGTACGCCCCCTCTTGCCGATAGCGCTTCTTCCACCCACACTCCTCCGCAACCCGGCCCCCCTCGCGCTTCGCCTCATGAATATTCACCCCCTCCGGCAGGGGTGGGCGCCCGCGATAAATCAGGGGCGAACACGGGCTATTACATGACGGTGGCGGGGTCGACTGACTCCCGCGGGGCTCGCAGCCAAGACTAATATTAGCGCTAATCTCACCTCATCGTCGAGCTCACCAGCCACCCCCTCCACCCCTACTTCACTCTTTCCAGCGCCCTCCAGATCTGTCAGCGTTGCGGCGGAAAATTCACGCGTGGGTTTGACACAGTTTTGGTGGACTTTCTTAGCAGTATATGTGTAAACATAATCTTGCTGTGGACTGCCCCTGAGCCACGCCTTTCAAAAGCAGATTGAGGCGACGCCTTCGTGACGGCTGACCCAGATGGAAAAAAAGTTATATCCGAAATTGGCCAGATATGAATTAGTGTATATTTATGTATCCCTGATGCCAGATCTGGCCCGGATATACTATTTTTTCATATAGGAGTGTTTGAGGCGAACACTTAAAAAAAATTCATTGGGTGAGCAGGGTACTCGAGGACCAAATTTACGACTCGGCGTCTGTAGGCAACTACCTTGACCCATAGGATGACAATATATGAGGGTCTACAACCGGTGCGAAGTAGTATATCCAATACCAAAAACGTGGTTGGGAGGGGGGAAGGCTTCTTCGCACCGGAGGACGTGGCACCGGAATGAGAAGGGCTGGGGTAACGGGAGATTTCCGAGAGAATAACCCGCAGACCAGCATCGGTATTGTCTGGTACGAATCCCACATGCGAAAATCCAGGGACCGACCCCGCCGGGAATTGAATCCGGATCGTCTTGGTGGAAGGCGTGTAAGTGGTCTGACCACTCGGCCACCACGGCCCACTCTAATGTACTGAAAAGAAAGTCTGGTACAACTAATAATGTATTGGGTTTTACATGGCTAAGTGACTACTCTGCTCGGCAACGAAACTAGCCCGCGCAAAACTACCTTAAGATCTCGTGGTAATACACCACTGTGCGGAATCAGAAGAACGCCGGTGATACGACAAATATGTACTGAGCAATTAACGTAATCAAGAACCTGTAGTACTTGTCATGCTGGATTGCTTTTAATTTCTGCCTGGTTCAAAATGTTAGTAAAATGTATTATGATTTATGACAGTACGAGCATACCATCATATTACATTATCTTTCACAACGTACAGTTTATATATACATAAAGCGTGTGCCAAACTGGTGGTCCACGTATAGCACGTGAGGGATATTTTATGACCCTTCTCACCTCGGAACGAACAAAAAAATCAGATCATTCTTACTATCTAGAACAAACGTTTACAATGTTGGGGCCGAACTGTACATCTCGACCCGCATGATGCTCTCTACCAATGAAAAAGATCAGCGGTCCAAGTAAGTTTTACATGCCTGCACTATCTCGCCGTTGTATGAAAAGCCCATAATACTTAGAAACAATTAAGTTTAAATTTTCTCACATAATTCTAAAGTGCAAAATTTTTATAAACAGACATTAGATCTAATTTTTCTAACTCTAAAGTTATGATGCAATAGTAAAACTTTTTGCCTAAGAAGTAATGTTTCCTCTTAAGAGTGCTCAGGCCCGAAAAATTTTTAATGTTATAATTATACCATACTCTGTCAAACTCCTAACCTCCTAAACATTCCCAGAAAAAAAAAGTTTTTTGGTTCCATAGTTTTCGTTCAAGATAATTTCGAAGCAGCGATTTCACTATTTTCACTGGTTTCCGAAATTCAAAAGTACTCAAAAGATACGAATGAAAGTTAGTAAAATGTAAATGTATTAAGCTACTGAATGATACCTATGTTACTTGTTATTTCTCAATTTCGTTCTCGCAATTTTAACAGGTACTTACAACAATGCAAAAATTTAGGTACGTTTAAGATTTTATTTTAATAAAAATATCCTTACGTTGAAATTACAAGTGTCATTCTGTAACAAATACATTCACTTTAACTCAAAACTAGTTCATTCGTATCGTTTCAAAAGATTTTGTAGCGGAAATAGTCAACTCGCTGCTTTGACGTTTGCTTGCACGAAAACTATGGAACCATAAAATATTTTATTTGTGGGACAATAGTATTAATGTAATGTTTAAAAGTTAGACAGTGCTTGGTATTATTATAAAAGTACAAATATGTCGGTGTATAGCGTCGATATTGCGACCGGCGCCTTGCACAGGAGAAACTGTATCTTGACGCTAGAGCCACTAGTTTGTGGCAAAACAATTTTTTTTTCATCATTTGATTTCAAAGCCTGACGTGCATATCAGAGGCTCTGCAATATTATCATTGATAAGACATTTTAACTATCAACAGAGACGAAGATTTATCGCGAGAAAACTTGACTGTTTGCTGGATTTCGACACACGTTCAGCTTACCGTAACATTACTGGCTTTAGCTTTGTAGGCCTACGTAAAGCTGTTGCCCTATTTGACTGATCCAATAAGAATCCCGAAATTATAATATTTCATGCCTGTTATAGGTCTGCAGACAGCTACGTTGTGGCAGAAGTATATCACCGAATCATGTATGTTAAAATAAACTACAGCGTTTTGGAGGGTATGTTGGCACAAAACATTTTCGCGATATACCATCATCTCTATCACGTGTCTTGGGGTTACACTGGAAAATCCCAGTATTTGTAGTCACAATAGCCTTATTCTAATTGTTGCAGACAACCAAGAGACGTGTCTGAACAAAGACACGCTGCCAATAACCATGCCGATGTGCATGTAAAAAATTGAAACATAATAGTGCAATAATGTTTCTTGTCAATCTCGCGACTCTTACTATCGCCCACTAACCACGATCACACCAACTCTTCAATAGCTGCAGCAATGTTTTCTGTGATGTCGGGCTTTGGCTACGTGGAATGCCAAATAAATTGGTAATATCTGTTGTTACAAGATGACTGACTCATCTTTTATTGACTGATGATCATCACATTAGTGGACAGAGGGCACATGGAGGAAGCTCTAATATCCGATATAGATACGAACAATGTTTTTATTATTTCAGTTAATGGGAGAGAGGGAAGGAATCTGCAGTGGCCTGTGTTAAGAGGCCGTTCCAGCGTTTCAGGCGCATGTATGCAACCCGCATTAATCCCATTTAAATAAATGCTAAAATTTTTATCGCTAAAACAAATAGAATAACACACATATCAACTTCAGCTTCGCGGTTTATCAAAGTCACTGTCGTTCTTATTTTCGCTGCGTTCGACATAGTCAAGTGTAAAGAGTGGATGACTACAAATTTTACGAAACTTTTTTTTACCACGTTCATAATGTAACCGTTTGTTGTACATGATTTTGCAGAAAGCAGCGAAAATAAGAACGGCTGTGTCTTTGATTAACTGCGAATATAATGTTGATATGTGTAATACTCTTATTATTATAGCGATAATAAAATTAGCCTTGAGTTATATGGGGTTAATGCGGGTTGCATACATGCGCCTGAAACACTGGAACGGCCTCTTAAGAAACCATTTCTAACATCGCCTTGTGCGATATCGGAAAACGCTGGAAAACAGAAATCATAGGTTGCTTGGAGCCGTGGATGTAACCGGGTCCTCCTAATTACCACGCAAGCATGGTTAACACTACTCCACCCAGCTTGGTACTCTTTCACTTCAGATAAAGAATATTAAGCCTTTTGGGAATTTTATGAACAATACTCAAAAGTTATTAAAGATAATTAATGTTAATTTAAACTTAAGGTGGACACCCATTATCATTTAACAGTGCATGGTATATATTTCAGCGGTAAAATTATCAGTTCAGAACTGTAGGTTTCTCGAAGCCAATTTGTACCAAATAAAAAACCAGCAATCCTAGACAAAAGTTTTTGCCAACTTTCTGAACAAAATTTTTTCTCGATTAACGTATATCTGAAGAACTATCTATGATACCGAAATCTCGTACATTTAACTGCGGCGTAAGAGATCACACTTAACAAATACATCATTTTGGATAAATGTTTACTCATAAAGTTCGTACATATAATTATATAGGATTGCTGTGTTGCAGTTTTTCTATATTGACTTTCCAAAAGCGTAGATCTCAGTTGAAGAATTCAGCGCTAATTTATCTACAACGCCCTCTTAAGGGCGCTGCCTACCCCGAAGCCCTGGTGCGAGCAAGAATACGTGTTCACATTACATTATATTCAACGAGGCTGAGTCATCTGCCATGGTATCGCTATCGGACAAAAACCGTGTTCTGCATTGAGAAGAGGAAAATATCGATACAGGAATAAAAACGCAGAAAAAAATGTACGTGTTGCCGAGAGATTTTTTGAATAAAAATACTTACTGATAGTTTTCAGTGTATTGAAAAACGCCCCAAAATCCTATAGCAATGTGGGCATCACTGAGATGGAAAAAAGTCAGTGGAGGCAAATATCTTCGATGGGTACAAAGCCCCACCGGATATAATTTGACAGTATAAATCCCTATATTTTCTCTCGCCAGGGGTCCAAGGGGGCAGCACCCTTAAGCGTCTGTCTGAATGACATAATTTACTGTCTGATTGACATAATTTAAGAAGTAGGCAGTAATAATCACCAACGTTACTGGACAACAGCTAACTAAAACGTGTAATTCAATCACACCTTGGTACAACATTTTGCATAGAGGAGAACGAGTGTCCTCTGTGAAATTCGAATAATAAAGTTCCTGCCATTTGACTGTAGGTGACAATTTTTACATGACAGATAAAGTGACCCTTGCAATAAGCATAATGCATTTCCAGTCTAAACTTAAGTAATCAAACTCTAAATCCTTTAGTTTTCACAGCTTCTAGGATTCAATTGATGTTGTAGAAATATTGCGAATCTTGTGGTGTTCGGTCGTTCTCGGTGAAATATTGCGGTGGTAGGCTTTTGTAATAAAATTATGTGAACCACTACACGGGTCAACTTGAACGTTTCTGTAGCATATTTTTCAACTTGTATTCATTGAAAGACGTAAAAAAAAAAAAAACAATGTTAAATAACTATGTTTATCTTTTCTTCCAGCAGACGTATTTTGTTACAATGTTTGATTACTGACTCAAACAAGTCTTATATTATTATCGGAGGTCTTAAGGAGACTTTTTCCACTTCCTAATCACAATGGAATTTATTTCAATACAAACAACCTTTCTTTCTCTGAATTTTCCCGTTACTGATTTTTCCAAAATAACGAAACACGCCAAAATTCAACTCACTTCGGCAGTCGGAAGAATATACAATTATGAAGAAATCGGCGGACTAGGGTTTAGAAAACTATGAGTTTTGTTATGTTAAAAAACATTCCCATCACAAAAATTGTGTTGCGTAAATTGAATTTTAAGGGACGGTGGTTGGATCGACGCGAGACAAATTTTCATCTAAATTGTTGTGTTTAAATATGTTAAATTGTGATACATTTGCTACTAACAATGAGGCTATGTTTGTTACGTAAAAATAACATATATATATTGTTAATAAATATTACAAAATCCCCTTATGAAACATAATACAAATAATAAAACAACGCAAGCAGAGTCGCTTAAAAAAATTATCGGCTCTTTAGTAACATAAACTATTTTGTCACCTGCCTGATCAAGTCCTACTGATAACGAAATGAATTATAGTCTTACATCTATCTACATAAACATGAAATAAAACTGAATATAACTACGTACGGTACCTGACCCAATTCAAAGTAACTTTTAAATTAGATATGTCTACTTATGAATAGCATTCTGACGTCAGAAAATATTTGAACAGTCAGTCTCACATTATTGGTAATTTAATAAAAATTTAGTCAACAGGTTCGAAATAGAAGCTCAAGATCACTTCATGGAAATACAATTTTAAATTTCTCATAACTTAGAGATTTATATATATATATATATATATATATATATATATATATATATATATATATGCTTTATAACTTTAGATGACGTAGATGCGTTCGGTGACATTTTCATCATAAAAGTAATTTCGGACTTAAAAAGAAAATAGAGCGTATAATCTGATTATTATATACATGTCTTAAATTCGCATATTTAGAGCAATTTTATGTATCAAGTATATGAAATGTTTTTCATCTGCTATCAGATAACGTTATACAAACGAAGGGTATAGAACGTACTAAAAGAGATGGTGTTTCCAGGTTTTTATGTAAGTATACTATATTATACTAAACCCAAAAATTAGTTCGGTTGTGTTTTAAACTACAGTTTTAGTATAACCGTTAAATTTGACTACGTTGACAGTAACTAAAATGCTCTGTTTTAAAAAAAAGTTATATTTACGATGGTTTTTAAGAATCTAAGTGGAATGTTGAAATAGTTAAGATCGCGCAAAGATCAGCAAAGATGCATATTACCGTACCGGTTATCTAAATGTTTCGTAAGTTGAATCCTTTATTTTCGTTTGTTCCCATTGTCACAAAATATACCAAAATTTCTGTTTGTTACTACTTGTGTATGAGTCTTGCTTAGACTGGAAAGGAAGATATTCAGTAAGATAGGATGTATTTTATTGAGGGATCTAGCAGAACAATGCAGAAGTACATCTACGGCGAGAGTACAAGATCATCCCTGAAACAGTATTGTTAAAACAGCATTTTTTTAGTCGACATAAATTTGCAACTCACGAACGCCAGGCATACCAACACTTCAAAGGTTAATTCGCATATACTGGCTGCCAGAGACGTATTATATATTTCTGTAATGGACCATTTATACTTAATGAATGGAGTTTAGTTAGAAACATCACAAACATTTTGTATCGTAATTGATATGTTCATTATAAGTACTATGAAATCAACGAACCGTCTGCAATTAACTGGGAAGAGCAAATTCCACGGACGCTAGTATTTAGTGATAACTATTTCAGCGCTACTTGCAGGATAATTATTGTCATTGGCAGAAACCATGGTTTGTACATGTGTACGAATGACACAAACTGAGCGAGCACCAGTAAATAGTATGTACTCGAGTACGCATGAAAGGAACCGCAAATTCCCCAGCAAAACCCCAGCGTAATTTAATTCAAGTATAATTGGGGCCAGCGCTTTAACATTACTACCTATCGCAATCTAGATTTGAGTTTGGCTAGCTGTGTTCCACACTACTGAACAAGTATCAAGTACACC
>PNEQ01012220.1:103183-153331 GCA_003012365.1 Medauroidea extradentata
AATTGCTCACATTAAAAAAAAAAAAAAAAAAAACTAGAAAAGAGCTGACGATCTTTAAACGTCTGAACAGATTTCCTTGAATCACATCTAAGAACAATCTCAATCAAATCACCTTAAAAATAATTAAATCAAAATCGGTTTATTCGTTTAGGAACTACGATGCCACAGACATACACATATACACACAGTCAGAAGCGGTCAAACATAACACACCTCCTTTTGCGTTGGGGGTTAAAAGTAGGAGCAACAAATACGTTTGTTTGTTTGTTGGTAGGCCTACTATTGCGATTGTTTCTACAATATGAACTTTATAATGACCTGTAAACGAGCACAAATAACTTGATTAATTAAAACAAAGAAATATAATGTAAACGAGCAAAAGACTCGATTCCTCAACAATATGAACATTATAAAGTCCTATAAACGAGCGATTAATTAGATTACTTCTACAGAATTAATTATCTCTTTTTAAATTCACGTTGTTGTCTGAATTAGCCAGATAACCAGATCTGATCGTTGTCTCTAATTGAACAAAATTATTGCCTTTATGAAAATTATTTTTTTCTCAGAATAGTTTTTAAATTCGGTTTTAAGGGAGCCATCTACCTGGAGCTGTATTGTTCGTTGGAGGCAGAGAAGTGAGGAAGCAGTAGGGGCTACAATGACGCGTGCGCCTAGTGCGCCATGGCTCCTACACGCACGTAGCTGAACTGGCGCGTTGCACCAATAGAAATGTAAGTACATATTTAATTGGAAAGTCTGCGTCAAAGCATACTTTAGAAGCTCCCATCTTTTATCACAGATTTTGTGATGTATCCGTGTGAAAAGACCGTGTAGATGTGTACATTGAGAACACGCTTTAATAGTATGAAAAATGAGCATTTATTTCAAACCCACTGCAACATACAGGTGTCTAGCTTAGCAGTCGTGTAGGCAGGCCCCTTAAAATTAACAACTTAGTTTCTGGCTGTCTTGGCTTCTAGGCATATACTATATCTGTTTTAATGCTGGTGCCTACGTATGTGTGCCTTAGTGCGAGCAGGAATAGGGATGTATGCTCGTTATAAGGAACGTCCCTACATAAACGAGACCTGAGAAAGCGACTGACGGGCGAACACTTTGAATGACAGCTGGGCGTGTTGTCGTATAGAAGGAACCCAGACGGGTGAAAACCAAGGAGTGACATTGACTGGAGTAGGAGTACTGAGTGTAGAAGAGAAAGGCGACGGCAACTGTAATCAGGATCAGAAAATATGGTTTTAGTATGTTTTCTAACATGAAAAATGTTACTCTAATGTTACAATGCAGAAATGTATTCACAAAGGAAGCAACAAGGTTACTAGAAGTTAATTATTTGCTTAATAGAAGAATATGTTTTGTGAAGGGGTATTGTTACACAACACCGATTCGCTAAAATAATTGTGTTATCATAGTCGTCTTAAAATTCCAGTATCACAATATAGAATCTTGTAAAAAGATCCTACTTCTGTCTTTGTTTCAAAAGTTTTTACTGTCAAAAGTATGTAATATTTATAAACTAGAATAGGCAACCTTTAAATGATGCTAATTTATTAACTAGGAAGGGTCCTTTATTATTATATTGGACGAGGTTCAGTACCTATTTAACCTATACATATGCCACCGGATACTTTTTTGTTCATCTCGGTGAAGCCCACATTGCAAACAAGTAAATATTTTACTATCATAAAACACTCCAAAACATCATCGCAAAATTTTTTCTTCCTTTTTTGTTATTGTGAAAATAACACCTCCTTTTCAGTGAAGAAAATGGTTTCCATTCGAATGATGTATCATGAAAAATGACTGAGGCCAATCGAGTATGATTCAACTTGTAAATTATTATCGTTGCTCTAGCCACGACTCTCTGGTAATATTGTAATCTTTATTTATTTAGATTTCTATAAAGGTTACCCACTTAGAGTTCAGCCAAAGGCAACAGATGTAACACTACACATTTATTTTACATCAATAAGAAGGAAGAAATATAACAAGTTAATGAAAAAAAGTAATAATATAGTTAACATTACAATTATTAGGTGACTGTACATACATTTGAACGAGTAATGTAACAAAATAGTTTTATTATTATTTAATAACAGGATAATAAATACAAAAAAATATACTTTTTCAGTGGGCTCGAGTTTGGGGAGTTAGGATGATAATGGATGGTCAGGTTGGCAACACTCTGTGTTACTCTTCACGTTTAAGCAAGAAATGTTTCAAAGTGAAGTGAGGTTGAGATGAGCGTGCAAGGCGAGATGAAAAGGCGTTAGATATACGAAAGAGTTAACAGCAAGCCTATAGCTAGAAAATCTTAATGTTAACTTTGATAAATATATATATAAGTAAATTTGTCTTATTTTTGTTTAAACTTTCCTCGTTTCAATAACAATAAATCATGGATTTATAAAGAACTATTTATTAGATAGCAAAACATAGGGTACTTACATTTTAATTTATAAATAAATTTTCGTTAAAATACCATTATATATTTTAATTGATAAAGCAAATACACCTTCTGTAGGATGTTATTTCTAAATAAGATTTATTTATTTGTTAATAAATAAAAAGTTACAGTTGTATAATATAACGCACTGAAACTAGAAAACATATAATTTAATTGCTTCAGATTATTTTCTTGTCAAGGGAGTAGCGCTACTCTTCTTCATCCCAACTTTTACTCGTGGCCATTTCGAACCTGGAAGCATTACCAAACAATTTTTAATGTTTTGCAACAGGGCAGAACACTCACTTTATACGGAAACACGCTGCCACGTTAGACAACTTCTCAGCTGCGTTCGTTTTTCTTCCAGTAAAAGCCCTGACGGTTGCCCTAAGCCGCACCGCGTTGAATAGTGGTTGAGGAGGGTCGTCGAGAGGGGGAGGGGTGGTGGAAAGTGGGAGGGGGGATGTGTCTACAGCCGGCAGCATTCGAGCGCTTGGCGCTTCGCTGCGTCGTCACGTTACTTGCATAATTTCCAGGGTTCTTGTCGGATAAAGTCTGTGAGGCATGGTGTCAAAAGGTGTCAGAATTTCTCAACGTCCCCCCACCCATCCGCCGCACTTTACCCGCGTCCCTGCCCTGGAAGTAGTGTCAGAATTGTGCAAGGGGAAAGAGGGGGCAACTTTAATGCAGGCCCTTCAATCTCCCAGTAGCGGCAGGTAGAAGGAAGCCCTCTAATTGGGCGACAAAGAATGCAAAGTGGCAGGTCATTTGCTGCTCTCTCCGCTCCGGCGCCTTTATTGCAAGCAGGCCTAGGAACAAAACTGGCCTAAGTTACAACGACTGGCGCTGCGATTCTCCGGCCTTTTTTCTCCTCCATACTCTTTCCAAGATTTATTTAGTGACGCTATTATGTTGCAGATATAGAGTATCTGTCTCAAGGAAGCGAAATTATATATATATATATATATATATATATATAGTTAAGTATAATACTGAATTCGTTTTTAGGACGTGGATATTTATTAATTTTTAAAATTTTTATCCTAATTGTTGGTTACATCATGCGTACTCTAATACTGAATTATTTTTATTTCATTAGAAATTGTCGAAATTCATCTGCGAAATACTAAATTATGTTTTAGAATATGAAAGTCCATTGAAAACCGTTTATCAAATGAATAAACTTAACGACAATTTACCCTGATCTGCAGTACGTCCTGTTCTACTGGAATCTACAGCAGATTGTTTATTGAATATTCAGACAGCAGCATATCAATGACTGAAATAACTCAATTTTACTTTGAATTGTGTAGCTACTGATACTATTGGGCCTTTTAAAGGCATATAACTGTACAACGATAACAGATCCAGCAAACATGTATAACAAACAATTTGGGATATCTTGGTAAAATCCCAGCCGATAAAGCACCAAGGCCCGACAGGTGTCACTGGCACTCATATCATAAAGAACGCAGTGTCTTATCAATACAATCAACTTACAAATTAACATAAGGTTAACATGTGACAGTTTGAAGTGGAATGTTTTTGAGATTTCTGCATCAAAACTAAGAAACGTGTGTTATTTGCGCCTGAGATTAGTAAAAGATTGATAGCAGTACTTAGAGCAGATTCATCACTTGTCACTCGCTCACACACTTCTTGTGTCATATTTGTTAGTATTTAAGGAGGTCATATTTTACAAGAGATATTTTCTAGCACTTGCTCATTTCAAACTTCCGAAGCTTAAAATGAACTTCGCTGGAATAACTGTGATATGCTTTCTGTGTGCACTATGCTGTGAAGTTGGAAGTTGGCGCACATTACGCCGAGGAAGAACTACACATCGCACGTTGAGACCTCCTCCTTACAAAGGAACCAAAGATTCCGCATCAGATCCTCAGTGGTTTCAACAGAAGCTTGATCACTTCAACACAAAAATTACAACTACTTGGAACCAGGTACATCTTCCCACTTTCCTTTCTGGTATTGGTTGTTCAACTGTGTTTGTTTTTTCTTTGTTCTGTTATATTCTTATATCAGTCCGCTTTCGTACTTCAAAACGGCAATTTTGTGCTTATTACTCTCAGAAGAATTCCAGTAAATACGTATTTGACAGCCAAAAATGTCTTTAACCCTTTCAATCAGAGATCGATTTATTAATGCAGCTGTGATAAAGGAGTAATTTTAAGATGAAACTCGTAAATCCTCAGCTGATAAGCACTTGGAGTAGATATTGAATAGATATATAGATAGATGTTATGTGCTGCAGCTGTTTGTCAATTGAAGTAGAACTGTCTCACCAACAAGTGACGTGTGTTTTTTTAGATGTCATCTAAATTAAATTGTGGTTCAAAGTATTATGCAATATCGATAGTTTTCATCAGACATGAAGGTTGATATACATGTAACCGAGCTGATTTCAGAAGCCAAGATTGCATGCTTGTTCTGCAGACTGTTTTTTTTTTTTTTTTTTTTTTTTTTTTCATCCACAAACAACACAGGTGTCTCAATATGTTCCCCTACATTTTGCGTATTATTTATATTCTAATAATGCTCACAGTAATTATCTGTGGCATTTTTTATCAGTAATCAATGTATCCATTTGCGCCATTAATAGTAGGTACTATCCAGATTCTCGTACTCAGAGAAGGGTTTGTATATTTGAAACCCACGCCACTGATTTATTTGAGTATTTAGACAGACGTTAAACGTCAACTCAGTGATAAATTCAGTTATTTTTCCAAACAAGCTAGGGGCTTGAAGCATGTGGCTCGGTCTTGACTCCAGAAAATGTCTTGACCTTCTTTACCACACGGTGAAATGTTAGACGAACGCCAACTTCGCAGAATAATTTTTGCCAGTTCCGCGATAATTTACACTCGGAAGTTATTACCTATATATCTGCTGATGTGCAGTGCGTGTAATGCTTTTAATAGGAATAATTTAAAGTGTTTGTCACGTTTCTAATGTATTATTAATTAATATGTTTTACAGATGCATAATCTTACAAATAAATTGTTTAGCATACGAATGCATTTTATATTCATTTTTAAATTCACTTAAAATACGCAGAAATGTACAAGTCTTTGTTCTAATAGTAAGTATCTTTTCAGTAATATAGAGCTCTTCATGTATTTTAAGCTACTCCCCTTAAGAAATGAAACTATCTATGTCGGATAAAAATATACGCATATCTGTAAATAATACAAACGGAAATATGTTATTACTATGAATTGAAAACGTCGATACGTCTTGCTTTACATGATTATAAACAATTGTTATGGGAAATTGAAACTACTGTCGAAACGATTGTCCCATACTTCATTAAATATACTGACCCTTTTTTTGTAGCCAAAATCACTCCAATTATGATTTTTGCTTATTTCTGGAAATAAATAAATAGTACCATGATGTTGATGGTCTGTTCAATTGTACCGAGTCAATGTCTTGAATGTGGCTATAAAATGCCCACTTCACAGTCCGATATTGGTTGTTTTTAATATTTGTGGAGAAAATGTATACTTACGTTTCGCCACTGTTGAAATGTTAGCCAATATATGTTGAGATGTGAGACCAGAAAAGTTATTAACACCTCTATCTCTGTAAATCACAGCAGTAAATAACTAAGGTAGCCTATTTATGTACAAATAACATAAAGTACCGAAATGTTTTCATGATTTTTGAAGTAATCTTTAAAGATAATTAATTATTTTGTATATTAATCCATTTATTATCAGCAATAGCTAAAATTGCAATACCTAAAATTTATATTTAAAAAATTACAGATATCCTTTGGTCATTTTCAAGAAATATCACATGAAATGCAATATGGCGATAGTTAGCATTTCTCTTTCTGCAAAAAAATCGTTTATTCTTTCACACGCAGAAATCCAGCCGGATGATGCCATTGGTCGGCCAGAGGTTTTGTTGGGATCTTTCGGTTCCCCATCTTCTTAATTCCAATGTGACCAATACTCATCTCACATTATCCCTCTCTATCGCTGAAAACCTCGCTGTTAATCTCACTTCTCGTTTTTACTTTATGTCTAATTTTTCTGATAGTCGTCCAAAAATGTGTACATCGTCGACTTACTAGAAAAAGTTGTTAAGTCTACTTTTTTATGAAACTGAGTTAGAACCTCAGCTGATGTTGCAAGGGCAATGTATTTGATGGAAAAAGTTTGCAAATCCTATTACGGATGCCTGTGGCAGTTTTGTCTTACCTTGTTTTCTCTAAGTCCATTGAAACACTACTCAAGGTACGTGAAATTTGGTAAGTACACTTACTTACTTTTTCTAGACAGCATTAAAATGAACTGCGCGACAGTACATTCTGGAAAAACATTGTATGTGTGAATTCAGTGCCTGATAACAGCGGTAAGCCCTGTCTTTCCCGTGAGTATTGCCTGTGACATGTTTTGTGAAGACACACATTGTACTCAGCGCTCTAACTTTAATACTTTCTCTAATGTTTTTAATCATAAAACGTATGTACTTTTTGCTTCAAACTGGCTACATATGTTAGACTGGCTCGTTCTTCTAGAAAAATACGAAATGCTTCTACATACTACGCTACAGAACTCAAGTTCAGGGATATAATGTAGGTCATTATCGTACCTCACAGACAGGGAAGAATACCACCAAAGATGAATTCGGCAATACTGTTTAATTGTCCAAGTATAAAATGCCAGAAGTATGAAAAGAAGAACACACACATTAAAAAATTACAGGTACACTGTAAAAAATTTTTTGGTAAATTTACTCTACATGTAATGGAAGCATATTACCTCTACAAGTGAGGGAAAATTACTCAACACGTGTCAAGGAAAGTTACTCAACTGGTAATGTAATTTTTCATTACGTATTTGCGCAAGCCCTCAAGGACAATTTGACATAACGCGCGAGCGAAACTTCCGAGTGGTTTGTATGGCGAATACACTACCTTGCGTAAATTTCCACACATGTTCGGAAATCAGACTTTCCTCTCAAGGTTGGGGAATATTATCATACATGTGATGAGTAATATTACTCACTTTTTTTACAGTGTATGATAACAATAGATATTATGTTATAATTTGTGTGAAAGAAAAGAGAAGTCCACACATAGTGCCGGATAGTCTCAAAACATTGTACATGAATTCGATTCCTATCTCCAACGAAAAGAAGAATGATTTACGTCTCCGCACATCTGGAGTAATTCCCTAGAAATTGCACGCATGGTACAAGAGTCTTCCAAGTAGTGCCACCCAGATGAATCATGTTCCAATGCCAACTGTCGAAGACAACTCTGAAGATGAAGATGGTGAAATAATGGAAGCTATGATTTTTTGAATCCAAAAATAACGGTTGTTTTTAGTACCTAATAGTAATGTTGTGTACCTATTGTGCTATTATGTTAGGAAATACTAAGTTAAAAACGGTTTTCGAATGAATCATATTGTTGTAAGATAACAGAAGGCATAAGAATATAAATTTACAACTGTGACATGGTAGCTTAAAAAAAAGTATGTTAGTGCCTCCCAAAACATTTTTCTTTGCAATGGTCATTGAAATATTTGTAAATTAGTGTACTTTACCTTAGTTTTAAAAATTATATAATGTATTAAATAGCACAGAAAATAACTGACCTTATTTCAACACATTTAATTTCAGAAACATTTTACATTAACTTTTAAATATATACAGTAAAAAGCGGGTAAGTACCACATTGTCCTTCATTTTGTAACAATGCTCATAGACTTTTCAATATACTAAGGGTATGTTTATAATTACATAATTCAGTTAGTGCAATATAAAAAACAGACAACAAATTAACATAGAATTTTAACATTCTGATCTATCACAAAGATATGAAACTTCGTATGATAATTTCTCAATATTTCATAAACTGGACTTACCAACATTTTACACTAATCCGACGATATGTTGATATCCTTAAGCGGTCCAGTAGCATAAGAGTGACAAATAGTGATAGTAAACAACGCATAACTTTAATTGTTTCATGTTTAAATTACTTAAAAACAAATGTCGTGCATAATGAATTTTACAGACCTCACTTCTCAAGCTACTAAGCAATTGATTGTAGGTATAAATAATAGGCAACATTTGAAAATTCGCGTTCTGTACCAGGGCAGGGTAAAGTCAGTTTCGTAGTTTCTTCCCAAGGGCGACTTCCGGTATTCGACTTGTCCTAAGAATATTTGGGAAAATAATGAAGGTGCAGTAGAGACAGTGTACAACGTAAAATGAGTGAGCTTTACGTCTCGTCGTCAGCGAGGTCATTAGAGACGACGATAAGGAACTGGGAGAGAACTCAGCAATGGCCTTTGTTAAAAGTGTGTGGTAGTAAATAAGCGCTGAAAACTACAATTGAAATCTGCACGTTTTTCTAAATCAATATGGAAGAAAACTACGAGCAATCATTTAATCAGATTGATCAGAATGATGCATTCGTTGAGCATGATATCTTGTGCCACAATTATATGTATGAAATTTCGGCGTCAGAGATTGTTCTTAAGAAATACGTTTCTCGAGAAACAGCTTTGCTTGGGAAGTTGGTAAAAATAATACTTAGGATGGCTGTTTATTATTATTTTTTTTATTTTTGCAAATTGGCTTCGAGAAACCTTCAATGTTAAACCGATGCTTTTAGCACTAACCTACGTACCATGCCGTCTGAAGGAAACCACCCAACATGTGACTGGGGTGATTTCGGGAAAACCATGGCAAACCGAAATCGGGATGACCAGAACAGTGAATCTAACCTGAGTTCTTCTCAATGTGAGCCCAGCGTGTTGCCATTGCGCTAACTTGCTCGGTGAAGGAATGCAAGCATGAGAGAAACGGGAGATCTGCGAGAAAACCAACGAGCTAATGGGTACACCGTATATCCGACATGCGAAACTGGGGAGCGGTCCCGACAAGAAATGAACCTGGATCGCCGTGTTGAGATGGGAGTTGTCAGACCAATACACCAGTTAGAACCCTATTGCATAACCAGTACCGAGAAATTATTTTGTTTGATCCCAAACGTGTGATATACTATGGTTTTTATTTTGATGTTTCATTTTGTCTTGGAGATCAAGTACCATTTGAATGATTTCAGAGATACTACATCAATGCGAAATACCACAAAGCTGGAGGCCCAGTGTTCCTGTACATTAGTGGAGAGGACAAAGCCGACACGGGCTGGATGTACAATGGAGCGTGGGTGGAATACGCCAAACAATTCCATGCGCTGTGTTTTCAACTGGAGCATCGTTTCTACGGAAAAAGTCGCCCGACAAAGTAAGCGGACACCAACTCTAACTCGTGTCTAGAAATGTATAGTACTTTACAGAAATACTCCTATTACAGTAAAGTACAGAATGCAATAATAGTCCACACGAGTTAGTAATCCCTAACTTTTTTGGTTCGCGTTAGATGTATAGAAACAGTAGGGCGATAAGTACGATGCTGGCATGCACATCAAGAGCAGTGTTGCCTCTATGAGCAAAGCACTGAACTGGCGAGCAATGAATTCGTAGCGCAAATAAATTTTCCCACGGGACTTTAAGCGGTGGCCCTGTAGCTTGGTGTGTGTAAAGTCCAGTGCATGCCTTTGCCGTACAGGATTAATCCTTTACAAGACGTTCCTCGGGGAGTTTGCGTTAAGAAGCGAGGGAATGAGGAAAGACAGACGAGTGTGTCAACAAATTACCTTGAGTGCCGTATGGTCACTGGTATACATTTCCAACACTTACTCTGTATGGTGTAGTCACACTCGACACTTTATTCCTACACATTTTACTTTTTCACATTTCCTTACTCAAATCTCTTAAGATTTTGGTCGCCACAGTTTGACCCCCTTCATTCTATAACATTGTAAAAATGTGACATTTTCTTCTTACTATCATCATTATTAGATCAAACAATCATGCTACACAATCATTTCAATACAAAAAAAAGTTTTCCAATAACTAAATTTCTCTTGTTTTACTCTTTAGTCCTTGTTGATATCGTTACAATAATATGTTTGTACACCTAGATATTATGAAATGAAATACTCTGTCATAATGACACAGTAGCATAAAACATTTATAACCTATCTGTAAAAAATATCTTCAACACATTTATCTAGTAGTTTGAGGTATAGGAATTAGCTGGACTTTAAACACCTTATATGTTTCCGTGAGATTTTGTGATATATTTATTTATACCTTTGCTCGTTATTTGCTTAATGTTTCTGAAATGCATCTACTCACATTTGTTTCGTTTACATAAGTTGATGTTTATGTGGTATATGAACTTGGAAATGCCATTAAAATACCAGCTGAGATCTTGGAGCCGAAGTCAAATGCCGCGCGAGAGCAAGCATTTCATTGGCTCAAGCGATGTGATGTTATCTGTGTCAGCACTGCCTTGCTGCATTGCCTCCTTCGCACGCAGCGGCTTCAGATATGGAGAGACAATAATAACCCTTGTTGAGTAACAACACCACGTGGTCGGTACACGTAGATACGTCCTCTCAGACCTCGACTGCAACTACCTTTGTACGTCACTGGTTGGACCATAACTCGCCCTGCAGCTGTACACGGGGCCAATTGTGTGCGTACTTCCCCTTTCCCTCCCATCCTTCTCTAGTCGTCTGTTGTCGACGCTACAGTAAATCAACTGGACGCGTCGCTGTCTCGCACCGACCACCCTTCGTCTGTCTCCGAGCAGAGACGTGCGTCTGTGTCGCGTTAACTTTCTCGCTCGTCGGAAAATCTCGGGAGTATTCGTTTATCGTCGGGGATTGAGCGTAAAGGCAGCGCCAGGATATATTATATTCATTTTTACTATAGTTTCCTAACCTAAAAACGTCCTTCGATTCAACTCACAATATTTTTTTTTTGACATTCATAAAAAGTGATGAGGATTGGATGTGGATCAGTCACCGGGAATGAACGAATGCTCCAGAGCATTTCTGAGGAGCGAGAAAGTTAACACGACCCAGGCGCTTGTCGTGAAGAGCGGTTCATAAGGCAGTTATGGTGCTGTCTGCGGAGACATGATGCACATCGGGAAAAAATAATGTAAGGTATGTATAGTTTCGTTAAATTTATTTCACTCTCCCCCTCTCTCTCACTCTCTCTCTACTACCACGTTGTGGTTTATGCCGTCATTACTACTACAAAACCTGTCGTGCAACATTTTAGGTGATCTTCATTTCGTTTAGGCTGTGCCTTGGCAATATATATTAATTTACATTCCGTACAGTAATTTTGTAATGGAGTTGCTGAACTGCAGTAAATGTTCTTAAAATAGATGGAAAGCATATCAAGTTCCGGGTATATTCATGAAGACATACTCGATTCATCTTTGATTGAACATTTACCGGTCGTCTTTAATAGCTCTCTGCACAGAAAAATTCGTAATGTTATAACTGTACCAAATACTGTCCACACTTAAATTATATTAATGGCAATTTCCCTTAAAAAATACTTTTCGGTTCCACAGTCCAGACGATGCCGTTGGTCGGCGGGTTTTCTCGGGGATCTCCCGCTTCCCTTACCCATTCATTACGGCGTTGCTACATACTCAGCTCATGTCACCCATCACCAGCGCTGAAGACCTCGATGTTAGGTGTTGACCAAAAATCTCTCACTCACTCGGTTTCATAGTTTTCGTATAAATGCATGTCAAAGTAGCGATTTGACTACTTTCGCTACTTGCCCAAAGTAAAAACTATTGAAACGATACGAATAAAATAATTAAGTGTTAAAATAAATGTATTGAGCTGCATCTGGAAACATTTGTAATTTTGCATAAAAATTGTTTGTACTAAAATAAGTTCTTGAATGTACCTAAGCTGCTGCACATTTTGAATAGTCTACCCGTATTTTTTTAAAATAAATATTTTTTACATGAATTAACAATGGTGTCGTTCTGTAACTTAATACATTTTTTTTTTTTTTTCAAAATTATTTCGTTCGTATCGTTTGTACAGTTTTTACTTTGAGTAAGTAGTGAAAATAGTAAAATCCCTACTTTGACATGCGCTCTTCAATAACTATGGAACCTAAGAATATTTCATCTGTGGGGAAACTACTTTAAACGTAATGTCTAAGAGTTGGACAGCGTTTGGTACAGTTATAAAATTACGTATTTTTATTTGCAGAGCAGTCTTAATACTGATAGTGGACTGTACCAAAATCACACTAAATTATTTATTTTTGCTTGCGAATCAGTAGTAGGGCTGAACACTAGCTTCATAGAAAAATTTTACAACATTCATTATTATTAGTCGACATTCAGCCAATCGTAGGATTAAATGGTCGTGTCCATGTAAAACAAGCCCAAACTTGGGTAACATTATTGGAATCAATCGTGTTCATTTCAACAGTCTACAGAAGTACAATTTTTTCCTTACACAAATTACTGTTCACGCGGGTGTAGAACTCTTGCACGATACTGGGGAAAGCTGACGAGACAGTGATATTTTTAGACCAGAAGGATTTTCCTATAGAACCAGAAAAATTTTAATCGAAGCACATCCTGAGTTGTACTGGACCATTACACACAAACTGTAAAATAAATGTTTTTTTTTTTCCCTCAGGGACTTGAGTGTGGAGAACCTGTCATACCTGAGCAGCCAACAAGCTCTCGCGGACCTGGCCAGCTTCATACGAGGCATGAACAGCAAACATAACCTCCCTGCAGGCACCAAGTGGGTCGCTTTCGGAGCTTCGTACGCTGGTGCCTTGTCCGCCTGGCTGAGACTCAAGTACCCAGACTTAGTACACGCAGCTGTATCCAGCAGCGGGACAGTACATGCCGTCGCAGACTTCAAAGGTGAGGTACACACGCCTCTTAGTTTTAATATGAAGTCCATGGAGCGATCTTGCATTCGGGAGTGTTTTCAGTTAATCATCTATACATTTCGATCCCAAAGGACTATCGTTGCGGTTTTAATTTTGTACCCGGTTAAATTCATCATGAGGGGTTGGTTAATAAAACAGGTTTCCCGAAATCACGCCAGGCAAATTCTGTGATGATATCTCAGTGCAGATTTCAACGTAATTCCTTCAAATTCCTGACTATCCGAGGCAGTTCACTCAACTTTATTGACTTCTTCGTTGGGGAGACGTTAGAATCAACGTACCTACCAATATGTATAGGATAATAAGTTCCTACATGCGTACCTGTGAACGGTTCTCTAAGGTTGGATCAGTGCGGGCAGTAGTTCTCTTAGCGTGGTGGTAGAGGTCAGGAGATATAGCTATTTCCCGTGGAATGAATTTGTGCAACATTGATTTTATACAGTTAAGTTCAAACATTTTCCAGGAAAATGTTAACATATTTGATTCTATGGGGACAATTATGTAAGTATTTTAGCTTAAATACTATGTCCTTAGTTGAGCAAAATTCAGTTAGCAATAAAATTGATCTGATCCCAAAAATACTTAGTGTAGTTGAAAATACATAATTGTTTGACGCAAATTTGATCATCTGTTCTGAGATTCACAACTGAAGAATATGTAGATATAGCAAATCGCTACATTAATAAAACGCGATAATTTTGAGTGCCTACACATTCAACCAGCTGGATGCAAAACTATTTATGATCCCGCCAGCTATCTCTTTGTTTATAAATTACATTTTCATGAGATGACACAAGACTAAAGCGGCATTATAGCGTAATGCCTGCATGTTATTTAACTGTACATTGAAAAGGGGGATGCTGAATTACTCTCTGGAAAATAGTAACTGGGATTTCTAAATTTTTTTGATATCTTCAAATTTAATCTAGTAAAATAAGATATAGAAATGAAATGACTTAACGGTGATATAAAAAACAGGAAAGAAAAAAGTATTCATCTAACAAATCTCTAAAACATTTACCTTACGTCTTCATAATTTATCATTTCATGATGTCACGATAGCAACACTTTAGAGGAAATGCCATTGTTTTAAAATGCCACTTGAAAATATTTTTATATTACTTGTTTCGCCTTTCATAAATGCTACTTTATATGCTGGATATTTAGAAACTTCGGTGGATTTGCATTTAAAATCGAGATAACGTTAGGCATTACACATACGTTATTTTTTTATTCTGGTTTAAGTTACGTAAATTAGACTTCAACACGTCAATTTAAATAGCCACATTTCTAGAACTCCATATAGAGGATGTTCGAAAATTCAATACCCAAATTGATAGGGAAGTTGGAGACAAATACAAACAAATTTGGCCAGATAACCATGTGTCGGAAACAAATAGTTTTCGAGTAAAAGGTATTCAGGGGTATCGGGTGTGATTCAGAAGACGACGACGGTATTTGTTTACGGTACTTTATTTATTGAGCAGTTCCATTATAAACGTTCAAAATTAGCAACATTAGCCTCCGTGTAGAGCCGGTATATATGTAGCAGGATGTCCCGTGTGCGTGGGTTGTACAGCGAACACAATACTCCTTACTACGTCGATACCAGCTCTGCGCTGAGGTTAATGCTGCTCGTTTTGAACATATATTGTTACATTGATAAAAAAAATAAAGTACGGTAAACAATTACCATTGGTGTCTTCTCAATCACACCCGATACCCATGAATACTACTCATTACTCCTAAACTATTTGTTTCCGACATATGGTTATCTGGCGAAATATATTTGAATTTGCCTCCTTCATCTTCCCTATTACTTTGGCCATTGAATTTTTGAACATTCTGTATGTATATAAACAAACTCAAGGTATCGCGAGGAAGAATTTTTCCGGAGTGACTCATTTGTTTAGCATCGTTTCTTGCCCACATTAATTTTACAAAATTTCGGCGTCTGATATTATGTCTCAGAAATAAACACTCCGAAATATTTTTTTACTGAAGTTGTTTTCTAGGGTTGTTAATTTTTATTTATTTTTTTAAAATTGGGGTCGAAAATCCTGCAAGTGTCAATAAATATATTTCTATTTATTTTCGTACAACACACTTTTAAGGGTTTTGAAGCATGTAAAACATAAAAGAGAGTTTAACTGCCCTTAGTACCCAGACGAGAGTCCACTGTGGTTAAGTTACATGTCCTGTCATCGTAATTGGTAGCTGCAGGCATGAGTCATTTGTGAGGATTTCAGTACTTCATGCACACTTTAGAACAGCCGCAGCAGAACACGTATTTCATGCCACATGAATAATAAGGAACATAATTTAAATTATAGCTTCCCTTAATGTTTTGCGCAATTTTATTTCCGATTTGACCTCTCTGTAGTTGCCAACAGTGAAACAATGTTTTGCAACGAATTTTTTAATTTTTATTATAAAATTATTTTATAGGTGCCGTAAAACGGGGTGAATAGGATCGCTGGGCTGTATATGATCAAAAGATTTAGAGCAAAATTATCAGTGTAATATTTGCTTTATAACCTTTTTTTCTTGATAGGCAAATTAATGCTCTTTGCAGCTAGTTTTATTGGAACGTAACTTTAAAAAAGAAAAGTTGTTGGCGAGAAATTTGTTTCAAACTTTGATCCCATTCACCCCACGGTGATCTTATTCACCCGATTTACGGTACCGTAAGCGGGGCTGACTTTGGTCATAGAGTAAGACTTTGGGACACTTTTATTCTATTTTTATCTTCCATAATTATCAACCATATGTATATTTATTATTATTAGGAATGAATTGCAAGTAAAGTTTTTTATTCGGTGCCACCATACATACGAAAAATATTTTTTTACAATGTCCCACAGTCATCTCATGTGTTCAAGGTCACTCTCACTTGCAGTATATAAAATCTCAGCTAAAAAATTACTTGAAATTTAATTTTGTATTCTTGTAGTCATTACTGGTATCCATCTTCTTTTTCACCATAATAAATAAAGACAAAAATTTGAATAATTTCCTTTTTTAGTTTGCGCAAAAAAATATTCTGAAGGAATCTTTAATTCGAACAAATAAATGTCAAAACATTTAAAATACATTACATATCTTAAAATGTGTCGGTAAATGAAATGTACAATTTAGTACCACTTCAAAATTAAATAAATAACATGCACCAATCTTTTTAAGGCATGTTAGATTACTAGCTGTCCCTTTGCGGCTTCGCCCGCGTGTACTACAGAAAAGAGTAACTTTTAATTACGTATTAATTGATGATGTTACTATATTCTCTGTATATCTTAAAAACAACAAATACAAACAGCTTTATCCAATCCACTTCTCTGAGCGTACTTTAATTGCAGAACATCTTTGTTTTTAATTCATATTTATTTCTCTATAAAATAGCTGCCCGGCTGCGGCCTTGCCCACGTGAAATTAGGTATTGTAAACAGTAACTCTGGGTAAAATATGTGATGAAGGCATTTAACAGCTAGCGTACTCAATAACAGTGAACTATAAACTGTCTTAGCTCAGTGTAAAGAGCGCACGCAATATGCTCGTATGATGTCATAGTAATTCCCATCGAAAAGTCTTGCATGGGATACGAACCCGTGACCCCACCCCTCTCACACAACTAACTTTATACAATACCCGTGAGCGCTTAAAGCACAGAGCACTTACTCCTACGGCTTAAAGCCAGGCAGTGATAATTCTTTCGTGTGTACAGGTTACAGTCCAAAGAGGTTTTATTTATGAGTAGTTTGGCAAAAAGAAACAACCGTTGAATTATTTATCCGTGATTATTCTCTTTTTCGGGAGACTGTAACATTTTACTGCTTTTCACATCCTTAATTATCGAATTTCATAAAAGCCTGAATTTGATTTGTAGATATTTACATAAGCTTCATTCTTATCAAAAACTCATCTCGATATCTCAACGTGTATAAGTGGTACAGATGATTCAAAGACGAATTTCGAAAAATTCCGAAATTGTTTTTTAAATATATTTACGTAAGATTCATTTTAAAGCAAAAACCATTTCAATATTTCCTCTAGTTTAGAAGATAATTGGGATTAATTAATAACACGTTTTATTTTATTAAGAGCTTTCAAGGACGAATTTCGACAAATTCTAAAAATTATTTTTAGATATTTACTTAAGCATCATTTTAAAGAAAAAATCACCTCACTATCTGAAATGTTCGTGGTAAAATCACGGATTAATGAAAAACACATTTTACGGTTTTGCACCCTCTTAATTTTCGAATTTCGCAAAATCGAAAAATCCACATATATACATTTGTTTGGCAATATTTTCAAGTTAAAAACATTATGATAGCTTTACTGGTTACTGAGAAATTAGGGAATCTTTGAAAACAGGTTTCATCCCTTTTCACTCCACTTAATTATCGAATTTAAAAAAAAAAAAACATTCTTAGTTGGAGCCTATACGGGCCAGGGAAAGCTTTCCTCAAAATTTAATGGTTCTTGGTCCAGCGGTTTGGGCTGTGCGTTGATGAGTGAGTGAGTGAGTGAGTGTGTGTGTCAGTCAGGACACTTCATTTTATATATCAAGTCTGCTTTGATTCTCTTGTCTTGGGAAAACAAGAGCACTGAATTTTGAATTACTGCCATGGATTGATAAAGGGAACTAAATAATCGGTAGTGTATGTTTGAATTAACATGTCATTGTTTCAGAATACTACGGCACTGTGGCCGCAAGTCTGTCTACTTCTGGCAAAAGTTGCGTGGATGACATTCAGTCTGCGACAAAACAAATGGATACCATGTTGACAAGCAGTCAGGGGATCCAGACTTTGAAATCTAAATTCAGGTAAGAACGTCACAGAAATATAAGTTCAGAGAAAGGTCAGAGCAATTCACACCATGCAAATTACAAAGAGCAATCTGTTTTCTGATAACTTTAATAAAGTTGAAATGGCGAGGTTGGTGTAGACATTGCAAGAGGATGACGCCCTGCGCCGAAACAAAAGTTCACTTTAACTAACAATTCTGGAGTACTGAAAGCAAACATGTATTTTGTATTTAAATACGTGCTCATAAAACAGTGTCGTCTGCTTTATTATTTGATTTCTAACAGTTGGATACGGTTCAGTTAGAAACATTTTAATACATTTCTATCACTATTAACTGAGAAAAAAGTTTTTATTTTATTTTTTATTATTTTAATTTGTTTAACTGAGCTGACTATCCGGATATTGTTCCGGGCGTCAGGAAGTTGGCTAGGGCACCATGATATTCTTAATAATTTTATATATATACACATAGTGTATATGCCCGACTTTCTATAGTTACATAATTTCATGCCGGACGTTTAATGAACGATTATATAACCTAGACAATTACATGTTTCTTAACACCGGACGCGCAGTATGATTAAGTTGAAGGTTAAAAGTACATTATCATTTACATCAGACTTAATGACACCTGTCACTAGTAATCAGATAAGAAATACGGCAATCAAGGAGTGTCAAATTAGTACAAATCTCGCAGAAACAATACCATGCTAAACCACATTAAACCTTACCGTTAAAAGCAATTAGCGAATGTTTTTAACTTAGCTTATCGCTTTAAGTAACCATAGCCACACTTACGCAGTTCTTGTGGCTGGTTTGACTCAAGCCTTGGAAGCAGCAATACAGAAGGTTAAGAGCCACAGTATTGCATACACATTCAGTTTTGCGACAAAAAAAATTTGCATTTTTTTTTTTGCTACAGAAAGGTGGCAAAAGTCACCACTGAAGTGTCACGCTCTTGAGGCGAGGAAATCAAAGGAGTGAAGGTCGAAATTAAAAACTTAAACTTCTATGATCAGCAACATAGCCTTGTGTGTGTGTGTGTCTACGTATACATATATCTATGAATGTTCATTTGTATGTATGTATGTACGTATATATGTACGTATGTATGTACGTATGTATGTATGTACGTATGTATGTATGTATGTGTATGCAGGTTGTCCAAAACAACCGCATATTCAGCACACGCCGAGAATCCTGGACTAATTTGGAGACGAAAATGTTGTACGATGACGTATCCGTGGACAATACGGCAACATAGCGCTGTAGTTAGTCCCCTCTTGTGCTCCTTAGGTATCTCACTACTACTGTTGTGCCGTGCATATTATGGTTATAGGTTAAAACTCCGAGAAGTCCAAACATGATTATATAATTACTTGACATAACACCCGTTAAATTAGTAACTGGACGTGGAGCGCAAGGGAGGACTTTCTCAATGCAGTGTTACCACACAGTATATATGAAATTTCGTCGTACAACATTTCGCTACTTAAATTTTCGTCTCCAATTCAGCCCCCGATATTATATATAGTGTGCGTACACACTTACTACAAATATTCAAAAAATTCAATTATTAGACATAATTTTTTCGTTTAAAAAATTATTAAAACAAGTTTCTAACGCATCTATGAAACGAATTTACGATTCCTGTTCTCTTATATGATTAAAAAATAATATTCATAAAAACGGCGAAAATAGGAACCTTTAGTGATAGTGACACACGTCTCCAAGCGTGTTAAGTCACACTTGTTGCTATACTTAAATACGGTGGACAGATAATTGTATAATTTTTATTTTTTTTATTTTCGTACCAGATATATTCGTCTCCTATTTTTAGAATAAATTGTGACTAAATTTTGGTCTTGTGAAACTTTATACCTATTACAGTGTTTGCACAATCGCTTGTTAGAGTCAACATTTTGCACGTCATTATTTTAAGTACGACACCAAAACCAACTGACTTAACAAATTTAAATAATTCGCATTGATTAACGATGTTGCAGGTTAAAGGTCTCCTATATAAAACCACAGAATAAAAAATATTTGTGCTTTAAAATAAGTCTTGATTTTTTCAGATTTTAATTTAAGTTTTGAATTTTTTAATACAAAAATATTTTGTTCTTTGGTTTTATATCGGAACCTTGTAGCCCAGTTACAGTTGGTATTAGTGTTGTTCTTAAAACCGTGACATGCAAATGTTGACTTTGATATGTTATTATACAAATCTATGATACATAAAAATATCTAAAGAGCTCAGTTTAGTCAAAATACATGTCTAAAAGAATATCGGGTACAAATATAAAAACAAATAAATAAATTACGAAAATTGCTGTGTACCGTACCATTAACGCTCGACGTATACAGCAATAATAAAATATGGATCCACTTTGAAGCAATCATTATGTCATATTACATAAAAACATTTTATAATACGGTAATCGTAGCCGCTTAAAGTTGATAGTACGGTGATACGTTAGATTAAAATCTTAGTACGAACTCAAGACGAAGGCCCTATATAATATAAAAATAGGTCACAGTTAAGAACAGTTAAATATAAGGTACAATATGAACGTTAATATGTGAAAGCAGTAGTCAAAGCTATTGAATGAGGTTACCTCGTTTTCTTAAACATCACTTGTATTTGCAGTTTTCTAAAAATACTGTTTTGAAATCAGTTGGTTAAACAAAAACTACTATTTTCTGGAAGATACACAGTAACTGTAAATTACTTGGTATAAAAACAGTCATAATATCTGTTCGAGTAAGAAAAATTAAGTCGTTTGTTTTGAGCAGCAAAGCGAGCAGACAAATTATTATCTGTCAACGAATGTGCGTATAACGCCGCTTTAATTAAATGTTTCGACTGACAGGGAGTTAATGCGGTACATGTCATGTGATATCAGAAAAATTTACTGATCAATTACAGTGACAGTTTCATTTTGTAACCCACCCCATAAACTTCATGACGTCACGAATGTGATTGTTTCGTTACTGCTAATAAATGGAGGTTTGCGGGAATCGGATCGGGAAATTTCAATTCATACAGCTCATTGGAAGGCTCGTAAATTGTCACGGACAGTATCTGAAATGAATTATTATCGGTCATGGGCTGTGGTAACTTGATTCAACGCGAAAGAAGTTAAACTTCTTTTGGAGATGAAGTTAACATTTGAGTTTTGAAAGTTAACTCGTCGAATGATTTTATAGGGAGATTTCATAGGGAGATAAATGGCTTATCTACGGGAATTATCTATAATAATTAAGTTTAAACTGACAATAATGTACTTTACCACACAGTTCACTAGAGCATATACAAATAACTCAGTCCACTCTTTCTACAATTAAACTATAAGGAGCATGTTTACATAACTTTGACGTAAACAAGCATAGACAGACAACAGCTTGGCGTGTTCTCGTCTGAGAAGGCGCCCTGAGGGGGTGGAAACAAAGGGGTATCATTGACCGGAGGGGGAGTATCTGTGAGTGTAGAGAAGAAAAATTAACAGAAAATACGAAAACACGCTGCTATTTTAGTCGGTTTTGTTTTCACAAAAACTAAGTTACCATAGGTTCAAAACTGTATTCTCAGAGGGTGCAACGAAGTTATTTTAAGTGAATGATTTGTTTTACAGATCAGTCTGTATTGTAAACGGATTGTGTTATATTATACCAATTCATTGACATCATAATTTGTTTTAAAAAATGGTTCCTGTATTCCAAAATCTCATCTTCTACTCTAGTAACAAAGATGCTCAAGTATATGCTTAAAAAATTTACTCTGAAATAATATTATAATTTGAGGAATTAGAATAGACAAAGCATCTCAAAATTATAATAAGTTAATAACTAGAAAGGCCCGTTAAAACGACTTCAAAATGGTAAATTATCCTTTGATGAACACTACTAGTCTAATATCTTTTTTAAAGTTTGTTGCAATGTTACTTCATATTAAAAATGTTCGTGTTTATGGACACACACAATAGCTTATGATTTGTTGATAAAATCCGGTACAACGATGCTCGTGCAAGCCAAATAGACAAAATGATATGTGTATATTTGTGGCTTGCTTGATCATTGTTTTACAGCAGGTTTTCATAAAAAAAACATTAACGATGAATATACCTATACGTTCTTACTAGTTGCCTGGTAATTAAAATCAGCTGTGTTATTCCTGATTTGTTTCCCTTGAAACTTTTAGCTTAACGATGCATATAATAATTTCGGCCATTGTATTACTCTGTCATTAGCAGAATAAACCATATAGGTAGTTAGGAATTAAAACTAAATAGATGAAAACAGCATGACCAAATCCACAAAATTTCGTATCAACTGAAAAACTGAGTGTAAACGTAGGGTAATAATTTTTTTTTGTAATTGTCTCATATGTACACACAACCTGTGTACGTTTTGTTGCATTACCTGTTTCTATTTCAAGTTTTCTAATTTTTCCTACCTATTTTGTTTACGTAGCTGTATTCCGACGCATTTAAGGGTCAACAATAATTTGAATTGTTACTTCTTATTTTGTAACAAACAATTTAATGTCGGTTTTATTTTAATTTTTAATTTAAGTTTTATTTGTAGCTTTTCAAACTTAAAACGTCTACAACTACTGTAAATACTGAGTCATTCTTCCTTTTTATACAGTTTAAAAAGGACTTCAGTATTTGCCATACAAAACCTACTAATATTTTAATACAAAATTTTTAATATTAATAAACCTGGGAGCAGGATCATGTTGTGATGAATGTTTATTTGTTGTAAGGCGGATTTTTTAAATCTTATTGGTGCCTTCTTCAATAGTTTTAATGTGGAATAGAAATTAGGCATATAGTTTACTTCGCCGGTGCCACCTGTCTAACTCGATTACGTTTGTAACTGCAGCTTGTGTGAGAGCGTCAACCCCGCGAGCAGTAAAGACGTGGCAACGCTGTACGTGACACTGGCGGACTACATAGCAGACGAGGTGCAAGGAAACAGCAACGACTGGCCGTCTTGGAACAGTTCGACCACCAACATCGACAAGATATGTCACGTCATGACTAACACGGCTAAGGGCCAGGCGCTGGATCGCTACGCCGCTGTCATCAAAATGTTGGCCAAGTCTTCTAGCGACAGCTGCGTGAGCACATCTTACAGCGCCTCCGTCGAATATCTTCGCAGCACGTCTTGGGAGAGCGATAGTGACGGTGATGGAGGTGAGCATAACTTACTAGTATACAAGATATGAGACACAAGTAAAGCAGATATGGTTTGGTAAGGTATTTCCCCTTTTTACGTAGTCATATACACTGCACGGATGTAATGATGATGATGATGATAATAATAATAATGGTACCGGCCAAGACAGTATTACATTTGCCATTTTTATGTCTGAAGACCGTCTTGGATATACGCTGTCACTGTTTCTCTTGTGCAATAACGTTTTTACTTCGTCTTCCTCCTAAGTGCAATTATACGCTACGATGAAATTAAATATGTGTGTTTGGTGTTGGTGTAAAAATTAAATGTATATAACGTTGTAAACCAACCAAGAGCTTATAAATGCAAATATAATACAAATAGAGATGATGGTACGTAGCAAAAATGTTTTATGCCAAAAATCCTTGAAACCTTGTAGTTTATTGAACGTCTGACACAAATTAGCTGCCTGAGGACCACTAACAGAAATAAAATATTATAATTGTTAGAGATTATGGTTTACCGTGGGAAAACGTGACTTACTTGCTTTTAGTTGTATGTTGAGGTTGCTACCCCGTTTGACTGAGCCAATAAGAATTCCACTATTGTAATATTTGACGCCTGTAATTGGTCTGCAGATAGCTACGTTGCATAAGATATGTATAGGGACCGGAAGTTTTCGCGAAAAGATTTTTGCCCCACTTTGTTTCAGTGTCTTATGTGCACACCTGCAGCTCAACATCATGATTATTGGCAGAGTGTTTTTGTACAGAGTTATTATTCATTTGACTGTGCCAATCAATACATGGATAACTGCGACACGTCACGTCTGTGGTTTGCGGGTTTAACCTCCAGACGCTGGGTGTTACGGCATCCAATCACTGACCACAAAGCAGAGATGCAGGTGTGCATGTAAGACACTGAAACAAAGTGCTGCAAAAATCTTTTCGCGAAAACTTCCGGTCCCTAGATATGTATCATACAATCATATACGAAGCAAGAAACCACAGTGTTTTCAAGGGATTCTTGGTACAAACATTTTCGTGATATACCATCATCCCTAACGATAGTGGGATTTTAATTGGCTCAGTCAAATAGGGCAACAGCTCCACACACAAGCGAAAGCCAGTTATCTTCTAGTAAGCTGAACGTTCGTTGAAACCCAGCAAACAGTCAAGATTTCCAGCAGTAAACCATCGTCTATAAATCTGTACCTCGGAGGCATAAGATACTATGTCCATTTTTCTCAAAATGCACTTTTCAACATAAACATTAACACAGGTTTAAGTACTTTATAGTGGCATACAATACAAAGTCCGTATTGTGTCAAAAACCACATTTTTTAGTGTTAAACAAATGAATTCCCTAGTGAATCACACTGCTCTCCTGAAAAGTATGATTTTTGTGACATAGTGTCTTATGCCTCCGAGGTACAGAAATATAAACAAAATCGCAACGTTCCTTTTTTTTAGCATACCAATAAATTAATAAAATTTAGCAAGCCCAATTTCGAACAGGTAGCAAAGTCCGGTATTGTCTTTTCCGGGCACGACCGATATTACATACATTTGTTGACCCGATTTTAGTCTTGTGCTAGATATACATGCCCGATAATCGCAGTGATTCTTTAATGAGGTATGTCAAATATTTCTTAATCCGTCGTTGTCAGCGTTGTGCCGACTTGACTTGTAACGTTAGATACAAAAATTCTAATTAATTGTCAAGAATCGCACAGAGTTAGCGTCAGTTCTCTACCCCATAGCAGTGGGAAGGGTCAGTTCTCTGCCTCATAGCAGTGTTAAGCGTCAGTTCTCTACCCCATAGCAGTGTTAAGCGTCAGTTCTCTTCCCCACAGTAGTGTTAAGCATCGAAGCTCGTAGGTGTCACAGCGTGCGACTCGACGCCCGGCGGTTAACACCACGGCTCGTAGTTCCCAGAGTCCTTCAGACATTTCGAAATTCGCGTCGACTGTCGACCGGGGGTTCAAGTGTGTCTCGTCGTAATTTTCGTCCAAAAAACACCCTCACGTCGCTACTGTTTGGCGCGAAATTCCTGTCTAGTTCAGTTGGGAAAATCAGTAGACAGCACATTCTTATAAGATGGCCCCGTCCCTCGAAGACAGTAATTTCATGCCATTGTCGCATTTATTCCATAATAATTGCAATAACTATTTGCAACGCTTGTCAAATACTGTTTATATATTTGCGTAACCCTACAATTACTTACATTATTTCCCCTCTGACTATTACAGGGTCCATTCCTGGTTGGTAGTAATGGTGAGAAGGGCAGGCGAGTAACTACAGCTTCCAATTTCCGAGGCAAAATATATGCATTTTTTCTTTTCTTCTATATAATATTATGTACAACGATGCTGACTTTACGAAACTAGTTTCGTTGACATCGTGACGTGATGCCGAGGAGAACGGATGTTCGTACGATAGGTTTATTTTGAAATGTGCAATTTATGAAGATTGATTGTAATTACTGTTGATTAATTAGGGCGGCGATCACATGTCACATTACAAAACCCACAAATTTCATTTACTGACGTACACAACATTATTTAATACAAGGCCTCGCAGGATAATGTTTGACCAACTCAATAGAATTGGAAGCGATGTAGGCTACAGTGACGAGTGTCAAGAATAGTACCGTATTTACAAGTGGAGCAGTAAATTAACAAAACTGTCTTATAATTATCTTGTTGCAGATCGTCAGTGGATGTACCAGACGTGTACTGAGTTCGGCCTCTTCGATACTTCCAGTCAAACTCCTCATGTGTTTGGGGACAAGTTTCCACTCGACTATTTCGTCCAGCAGTGCTCCGACGTGTTTGGACCTAGGTAAGAAACACTAGATCACCATGACAGATGATATATACCTGGCCTTGCTGTGTATTTCAGGTACTTATTGGCCATGCCATGTTGCACGCGCGGATTAAGAAAAAAATATTTTAGTAGGTACAATGATTCTGTTCAAAGCAGGGACCACACTCCAGTTAGGCTGCAGGTAATATATGAATTGTTCTTACAACGATTTGTTCTTTAACGTGAAGAAAGTGCTGTGCTTTTCTACAGACCGATTCTGATCAGAACTGCAGTGCATGATCCAACCCTCAGAAATTTTGTCTACTTAAATGTTGTATGTCCACTATTTTGTAAGATTGCGCGATATGAATTATTAAAGACTTTTGGAATATTTTCAGAACTACTGAAATTACTGCTACCAAATTATATTATATTTTTGACAATCATCATTTAAGACTTGATTTATGTATGCAAGGTCGTAGTAAGTCCGCCATTTCGGAAGATACATTAATTAACGTAATATTCCCCTTAATTTTTTTGCTGTACTGAACCTATTGTAACACAATTTTATGCTCTCAAAGTTTTTTTATCCAACCTCAGATTTTAGAAGGGTATACTGTAGCAGATCTGCCATTTTGGAAGAGAGCATAACGAATTTAGTTAAAATTTTCAAATTTAATATTTTGACCTTTTATCTTTAAAAATTCGATGTAAGTAGCCTTTATCGTTGCAGGTTTACTACGTAAGAAATTAACATTACATAAATAAACTTATTGTATCATATTTCCAGACCTATATCACAGATTGCATTTTTTTTTGTTCAGTTGCACACGTGTTGAGGAAAGTAGATTAATAATGCTGGAGAATTCTTATTAATTTTCATTTTGAAATATAATTTCCTTTGACACTACGTATAATGCAATCACTCCCTCTTACTGAATAGTTTTTAACATTTTCATAGATAGCTGCCTTTTTAAAAATATAAACAATGTGTATTTGTGCTTGTATGTGCACGGCTGCATATAAATCCAAAAAGAACTGTATATACGTTTTATGTTACACACATAATTAATTTCGTAGTTTAAGTTGTCATTCGTATGATTGAGTATTATTTAGGTTTTTATTTCTGGGTATTTATTTCCTCTCTGAATAATAACAGATTGCCTAAGCTTAACAATATTCCGTAGTCCTGTTACTTTGTTTTTGAGCGCTCTCTCGATACTGTCTATATAAAATGTGTTTCAGTTCGTAACATTTAGTATTACCTACTATTGTGTACAATAACACGTTTTACTAACTTGCTTTGTTGTTTGGTTGGTACACATTGTTACAAAGAGGTACCGACACAATGTATTTAATAACGAGTTTCATTAACAGTCTTTTCGGTACAAAAATTGCAATCAATTTTAAACTAAATCTCCAATGAGCCGCAGACTCGAAACTTTATAAACATAGCTCAGAATCGACTTAAATCTTCACGCATGCAAGACTAAAAATGAGACAATATTTAAATTAACAAATTTAATATACCATGTGTTTAAACGGAGAAATAAGTATAAAACAATTCTTGCAGTGAAGATACCTGTAAGATTTAAAACGAATAAAGTGGGACGCAAGCAATAGATAACTAACGCAAGACTAGATCATCCAAGCCACTAAAAAGGATCGCACTGCAAATGAAATGAACAATTGTGTGAGATTTCTCATCAACAGTTATTCTATACACTCCAAAATTCCATGTGCCCCACGTTATTCATTTATTCGTTTTTTGTGATAAATCTTTAAAGTATTTTCATAACAAAAATTAATATATTCTTCTGAGTCCGTTTTAAAGATATGTTTTATTAAAAATTTTTTAATGATTTCAATCTGCTGTTGCGTATATATTGATAATGGGAATTCGTCTTTCAGATTCAACATGACTCTGCTGAACGCAGGTGTGGAGAAGACCAACAATATGTACGGAGGTCTGTCTATCAAAGTATCTAACGTCGTGTTTGTCCAGGGCTCCATTGACCCGTGGCATGCCGCTGGAATAACTAAGACTACATCTTCTTCGTCTCCTGTTATATTCATGCAAGGTAACGAATACACATTAACAACACAGACAAGTGATATTTAACAGATCATACTGAAGGGAAACCACGCATACACTAGAAACATACACCTGGAACTGACACACACACACACACACACACACACACACACGCGCCTACACGCACGCGCGCACACACACACATACACACATATACATATACATACATACATACATATATGCATACATACATATATGCATACATACATATATGCATACATACATGCATACATACATACATACATATATGCATACATACATGCATACATACATATGTCACGAGTTAGAAAAGTCAGCCAGTAGAAATACACACACATACACACCTAGGTACAAACGTTCCTTTCGAAATACAGACGTCTGAATACACTGTAAAAATTGATAATTTTACCCAAGTGTATGGGAATATTCCCCAATCGTTTCAGAATACGACTCGGAAATTTTACTTGGGCGTTATATAAAATTATTATAGAGGGCCTACGCCAATATGTAACGAAAATTTACACTACAGTTGTAAATATAGTTTTCCTTACACGTAGAGGTAATTAATTGGCTCTCTTACATGTACAATAAATTTACGTCAAAAATTTTACAGTAAATTACAGCGTAAGAATATTGTTAACACAGCCAAATAGATTAACTAAATATGTCAGAACTATCGTTCCTCTAAAACGTACAACGTAAGACCACACTTTAGCAACATCAATTATTGTATTACAGTTCATTTAACATACATGACAAATTTCGTCTAACCTAACTCTACAAAATAAAACGATAAATACTGGACAATCGAAAACCAAAACAAGCTCATAGTCACTTATTGCAAAATCACATGTTATAAATGTCGTACAACTGAAGTTCACGTCGTATAGTAACAGACGAAATCTTTTATTTTTACTGCTCAAAGTGTTTTAAATATCAGCTACAAACTTTTGACTGCGGTTTTTGTTGTACAATTTTATGTTGAATTTTACTGTCTCGTTTAGTTAACTCGTCAGACTTCCAACTCGTAGATTCAGGTTCGATCCTAAGCGTAATAGAGCTTGAGTTACCACGTATCTACACTGAAGGACGTTGTATAAATCGCCGAAATATTACCTTAATTACACGCTTTATTTTCAGGAATGACATTTATTTGTGTCTACAGACTAATGTGTTTTGTCGTCATATATAATTGTGCATTATACATGCCACACGGCCATTGTTTATTCGAGTATATAATATCAAAAATGTTATGACTATGTAATTTTAATGGGAGAGAAGTATAATACGAGTAAAAGGTTATTGACAAAATTAAATAGGGTAGCTATGAAAATTAATATTTTTAATACAAATAATCAAATTTTAATAATACAACTTGAGCGTATTTTTATTAATTAATTAATTTTTGGGCAACCTTTAGATTCCATTTTTGAGCAAATAAAAATGTGCTCCGGAATGTTGGTGTTGTCAAAAGTACATTAGGAAATACAATATGAAAACTACAGTAAAATTAAAAACACTATAAGAAAATGAGAATACAAGTAGAAAATATAAGGAAAATAGAAGTACCTTTAACAACACTGGTATCATATTAATTACTAGAGAAAGGTCGAATACAGTCAACCTGAGTAAATAAAGTGTCAAATTCAAAATAAATATTCTATCTTGAAGGTGTTTTGACAACAATGTGTACATTTGCTGAAATTTAACCCTTTTTGTAATTCGTGTGAGACAATGTTTATTGTTAAAGCGTTCGTATTTAGGCTAAATAAGTGGACGAATAATATTTACAATTTGATTTTTGTTGAAGTAAGTTTGTAAACAGCGAAAAATCTCAGAAGTTAGAAAGAACGTATTTGAATAGCCATGATCACTCGTAAATGTATATTAATAATTGTCGTTTTCCTTGTTGCAGGAACTTCCCACTGTGCCGACATGTATGATTCTTCGCCTTATGACCTCCCTCAGGTGACTGCAGCACATAAGGAAATTCTGAACATCCTCAAGAACTGGTTATAACACGATGTAGCATGTGAAATGTGTTGTCCGAAGAAGTTACAAAAATTAAAACATATTTTGTATTGCACACACAATTAGATAAGTACAAAAATGAGTTCGTATTGTGGTCCAATTTCGTTTCTTTCTTTTACTTTTTATGGAACCAGAATGTTCATTTGTCTAGAATTACGACAAACGCAGCTCGGTTTCACGGCAGCTTTGATCGTTAACTGCGTTTCGGTAATTACAAGATTAAGGTTGCCGCCTGGGTGGATGTATTTTGGGCGTTACAGACTAGAAGTATGGTAGCGGTAAGGACGAGATAGCATGGGCATCACGCTTACCTCTAACCTCTAGGCGCAAGTGATTGAACTGGCGTGCAGTCTTCTAGCCGATAACACGTCTCAATGATACAGTGAGTCCTTACCGTTCATTTCATTACGTATTATAAAAGCTTAATGTGTTTTATAAACGCCTATGATATTAAAATATTATGTTTCAAAATTTTCACACTTAAGACTATGCTCTCTTGTTTACACTATTTACGCGATAGTTATTTTTTAAGCCTAAACGAGAGCAGATATCAACAAAAAGTTACCAGCATAACTGATAAGAGTACTTTTCTTAAAGTTGGTGCAAATTGACCCTTAAAGTTAAACTCGTTTATGTACATTTAAAAATATTAAATCATAATATTAATTTAATCATATGATAAACGAAATACACAAAAGATAAATCAGTTTACTACGTAATATACGCGTACTCTATCTGAATAAATAAGGAAAAATTTTTCGGCGATATCTTTCTATTAAATAGAAAAGAAATGACTACAGTTTTCAAAATATTGCCGAAGTATTAACAAAATACAACAATACATTAATCAACTAGGTAAAATGTGTGTGCAGAGATGAATGTATTTCGCAAAATATTTCCCAAAATATATCATAGATATTATGAAAAAAATATTTAATGTATGCCATTATGGAAACATGAACACATGATAAGAATTATATTAAAAAGTCAAGTCAGCTTTGTATGTAGTATATGTGAACCAAATAAAATTCCTAAAAAATATTTCACAGATGTCACATTATGCAAAAAAATATAAAAAGATTTTCATTATGAAATTATGAACATAAAAGAAACAAAATTCACAGAAGTCAAGACAACTTTTAATGTAGTGTATAAGTACTAAGTTTGATGTGTAAAAGGCCATGATTTTCAAAATTTTACCAAAAAATGAACGAAACACACAGAACTAAAGTCAGCTTTGTAAGTAGTAAATGTGCATCAAGTATGGCAAAATTCTGAAAAATTATTTCCTAATCTATGCAATACTATGCTGAAAATATAAAAATGGCTGCCATTTTGAAAATATTATCGAAGCATAAATGAAATACAAAAAATTAAGTCAGCTTTGTATGTAGTATACTTCTACCAAGTTTGGTGCTGTTATGAAAATAATTTCCTAGGATATGTAATACTATGCTGAAATTATAAAAATGTCCACCATTTTGAGAGTATAATCACAGGATGAACAAAATACCCAAAAGTAAAGTCAGCTTTGTATGTAGTATATGTGCGCCAAGTTTGGTGAAATACTGAAAATAATTCCATAAGATATGTAAAAAAAAAAAAAAAACTAAAAATATACAAAATGCCGCCATTTTGAAAACATGAATTCAGGATGAACGAAATTAGTAAAAGTCAAGTCAGGTTTGCATGTAGTAAATGTTTACCAAGTCTGATGAAAATCTGAAAAATATTTCCTAAGATATGCGATACTATGCTAAAAATATTTTAAAAAATTACCGCCATTTTGAAAATACGAATCCAGCATGAACGACATACATAAATGTCAAGTCTGCTTTATATGCAGTACATGTGTACCAAGTTTGATCAAAAATTAAAATTCAGTTTCTTAGATATCTAGTTTGATCTGAAAATGTTAAAATGGCCGCCATTTTGAAAATATGAAAAGCGCGTAAACGAAATATATAAAAGTGAAGTCAAGTTACGAAGTACTATATGTGTACAAAGTTTAATGACATTCAGTCCACTTGTTTTTAGGGACACACACACGCACACACCTACATACACACCGACATACACACAGGCACACACTTAAATACACACCGACATACACACAGGCACACACCAACACACACACCAATACATACAAACACATATAGTACACACAGACACACAGCCAGAAAGGTGATCTCATAATCCTACTTTTCCTTCGGAAAGTAGCTAAAATATGTAAAGTTATCAGCATAACTGATTAGCCTACTTTCCTCAAAATTGGTGCAAATCGACCCTGAAAGTTAAATTTTTTTACATAATCACGGAACACTAAATAATAATATTTATCTAGACGCATGATACGCGAAATATACTAAAGATAATTCAACCTACTAAACAATATACGAATACCCAGTTCAATAAAATTGGGGGAAATTTTTTCTGAGAAATCTTTTTATCATAAAGGTAAAAATTGCCGCCATTTTCAAAATATTATGAAAGGATGAACGAGATACACAATAGTGAAGTCAGCTGTGTATGCGGTATGTGTGTGCCATGTTTATTGAAAAACTGAAAAATATTTCTTAGGATATGGAATACTATGCTAAAAATATAAAAGGGTCGGCTTTTTAAAAATATGAATTCAGGATACGCTAAATACACACTGTTCAAGTCAGCTGTGAGTGCAGTATATATGTACTAAGTTTGGTGAAATTCTTAATAAAAAATTTCCTAAGATATGTAATACTATGCTAAATGTATAACATTAGCTGTCACTTACTTTATAAGATATGTAAAACTATGCTAAAATAAAAAATGGCCGCCATTTTGAAACATTAACAGAGGCTGAACGAAATACACAACAGTAAAGTCAACTTTCTGTGTAGTATATATGAAAAAAAGTTCGGTGAAATTCTGAAATATATTTCCTGATACATGCAACACTATGCTAAAAAAATATAAAAATGGCCACCATTTTGAAAATATGAACATATGGTGAACGAAATACACGAAAGTGAAGCTAGCTTTGTGTGAAGTGTATGTGCACCAAGTTAGGTGAAATTCTGGAAACTATTTCCTGAGATATGTAATACTATGCTAAAATATCAAAATTGCTGCAATTTTTGAAAATACGAACACATAATGAACAAAATACATAACAGTTAAGTTAAATTTGTGTGTAGTATACGTGTACCAAGTGTGGTGAAATTCTGATAAATAATTCCTAAGATATATAATACTGTGCTAAAAATATTTTAATGGCCGCCATTTTGAAAATACGAACACAGAATGAACTAAATAATAAATTGTTAAATCAATTTTGTTTGTTGTATGTGTGTACCAAGTTCGGTGCAATTCAGAAAAAAATTTCCTAAGATATGCAATACTATGTTAAAAATGAGGAAATGGCCGCAAATTTGAAAAATATGTACACAAGATGAACGAAATCCAGAAAAGTCAAGTCAACTTTGTTAGTAGGCCTAATATATATGTACCAAGTTTGATGCAAATGTAAAGTACAGATCCTTAGATGTCTAGCTTGATCGGAAAATGTTAAAATGACCACCATTTTACACATATAAACATGGCGTAAACTAAATATATAAAAGTGTGTATAAAGTTTGATGAAATTTTTTCCACTTGTTCAAAAGTTTTTAGCGGAAAAACACACATAAATACAGGCACAGACACAGCCACACAGACAGGATGGTGATCTTAGGCTAAAAACATTGCTTTGATAACCGCAATGCAAAATCTTGATTCCTCAACAATATGAACTTTATAAAGTCCTTTAAAGAAGCAAATACGTGACTACTTCTACAGAATAAATTATCCCTTCTTAAGTACCGACAACCTGACAAAATATGATAATTGACTCTAGTTGAACAAAAATATGGCACTTATGAAAATTATTTTTTCTCATGATAGTTTTTAAATTCTGTTTTAAGGGAGCCATCTACCTGGAGCTGTATTGCTCGTTGCAGGCAGGAAAGTGAGGGAGCAGTAAAGGTTGCAGTGATGTGTGAACGTAATGCACTCTTACACGCAAGTAGCTAAACTCGCGAGTTGTACCATTAGAAATGAAAGTACATATTTAATTGAAAAGTCTGTGTCAAAGCATATGTTAAAAGCTACCATTAGTGCCGTATCTTATTAAGCAATAAATTTTGTGATTTATCCAAGTTAAAAGATCATTTTTAGACAAGTAAGGTTCGTAGATGTGTACACTGAAGACACTCTTTAAAAGTATGAAAAATGAGCATTTATTTAAAACCCGCTGCGACGTACGAGTAGTTCAACAGTCGTGCAGGCAGGTTCCTTAAAATTACAACTTAGCTTCTGGCTGTCTCGGTTTCTAGACAAACATTAAATCTGTACTAAGGACTGTGTCTAAATATGTGTGTAGAAGAGAAAAAACGTCGGCTACTCTATTCAGGAACAGGAAATATGAAACATGATTCGCTTTTAGTGTGTATTCTAACAAGAAAAATGTTACTCTAATGTTATAATAAAGAAACGTATTCACAACGGAAGTAACTAGGTTATAAGGAAATTATTTGCTTAATAAAATCATGTGTTTTATCAACGGATGGTGTTACATAACACTATTTCGCTGAAATAAATATTTTATTGTAGTCGTCTTGAAATCCCAGTACCACAATACAGACTTTAGCAAAAAATAATCCGACTTCTGTCTTTGTTTCAAAATGTTTTTTACTGTCGAAGTTATGTTATATTTGAGAAACTAGAACCGGCAATCTTGAAATTATGCTAATTTATTAACTAGGAAGTTTCCATTAAATTATTATGTGCAAGGTTCAGTATTTAACCTATACATATGCCACCAGAGACTTTTTTTGTTCATCTCAATGAAGCCCACATTGCTATTGGATCTTTTAAGAGATTTTTAAAAATACCCTGAAAACCAAATAAGTATTTCACTATCATAAAACACTCCAAATCATCATCTCAAAAATTTTCCTTTAATTTTTGTTATTGTTACAATATTCCCTTCTCAGCAGAAAAGGGTTTCTGTTCAAATGGTGCATCATCAAAAATGGCTGAGCACAATCGAACATGATTTAACTTGTAAATCTTTAGCGTTTCTGTCATCACGACTCTCAGGTATTATTATAATAATTGTTTATTTATCAAGGTTTATATAAACGTAACCCACTTACAGTTCAGCCAAAGTCAGGTTTGCAACAAATACCTGCAACACTACACATCCATTTTACATCAATAAGAAACATGAAATATAAGAAGTTAGTGAAACAAAAAAAAAAGTAGATAACGATGGCGTTAAGGTAAAACGCTGTAACCCACATTTGAGGACAACACAAAAATACGGTTATCTTTGAATTTAGTTAAAAGGGACTTAAGTGGATCTATTTAGCAGAAGATTTAGCATTTAAATAGGACATTACATTTCAATGATACAGCATTTTACTTACCTATAAAACCAACGAAATACGTTCTCTCATTTTCGCCAAATTTGTGTATCCAAAATGTATATTCTGGCTCGTCATGCGCTCTGATATGCCAAACAACGTTGTCTAGCTTCGGATTGCGACGTTGCGTCGTACATAACTGAAGTGAGACTTATTGACTGGCAAGCACAATTCCCAAAGTAATTGCTATGATTCATCAAAATCACTACATAAATAATACCTAGGTTAATTTAAGGTGATTTATTTCGTCTTCCCTACAACGCTGGTAATGACTTCTTGCGATAATACTTCTATGTAATGTAATTTATCTAATTAATAAATGTTATGTATAAAAATATATCTAGTCAAAATTAGCAAGGCGTACCAGTTTATTCGGCTCGCCACTTATTCCCAACTGTGTAAATTGGGCTTATCTGCATTACATTTGCGACAGTTAATTGTCGTTTCTTCCAAGTTCAAGAGCCCTCTCTCTATAAACCCATATATATATATATTTTTTTTAGCACTTGTCGGATGTGTATGCCTGGGCCTATTATTTATCAAACATAATAACACATTCGTGTGATCGCTAATACTATTTTATTCTGATTCAGGGTTGTACAAGTCTTGTTTATAATGGGAAGTATTTCATTCCTAGACATGAAAGTAACAAAGAAGTTAATTTTATTATGACAAAATTTAAAGTTTTAGTTGCCTATGGCGTACTATTTCCAAGATTGATTTATTTAGTCACGCTGTCATGTTGTAGATGTATTGTATCCGTTTAAAGATAGCGGAATGGACTATAGATTGTTACATGGTAGTCTGAATGCGTCCTGGGTAAGTAGATTTTTACTTGTTAATTTATTTATTTTTATCTTAAACGCCGAAATTGGCCTTGTCTCGTGTACTCCGAGATATTTAATATTAATTAGAAATGGACGAAATTCAGCTGCGAAATACTAAATGATATTTAGAAGCTTAAAGTCCGTTGAACACAATGTATCAAATGAATATACTTAACGGCATAGTTTACCCTGATCTGCAGTGCGTCCTGTTTATCTGGAGTAGACAACATACCGTTAAGGAAATCATCAGACTTTGAGTCGTGTAGCTAGTATCGATAATCTTGTGCGTAATCAAGTCGTATAACTATACAGCGAGAACAGACCAAAAACAAGTGTAAAGTAAACACACTTACGATATCTAAGAAAATCTCAACCGATAATGGCACCAAGGTGACATTGGCGTTTACGTCAGAAAGGACGCAATGCCTTATCAATACAGTCAATTTACAAGTTAACATGTGGCATCATGTGACAGTTTGAAGTGGAATGTTTTTGAGATTTCTGCATCAAAACTAAGAAACTGGTATTATTTTCGCCAAAGATTAGTACTATAGATTGACAACAGTATGTAGCGGAGTCTCATCACTTTCCACTCGCTTACACACTTTTTGTGTCATATTCGTTAGTATTTAAGGAGGTCATATTTTACAAGTTGTATTTTCTAGCACTTGCTCATTTCAAATTTCCGAAGGTTAGAATGAACTTTGCTGGAATAACTATAATATGCTTTATGTGCGCACTATGCTGTGAAGTTGGAAGTTGGCGCACATTTCGACGAGGAAGAACTACACATCGCACGTTGAGACCTCCTCCTAACAAAGGAACCAAGGATTCCGTATCAGATCCACAGTGGTTTCAACAGAAGCTTGATCACTTCAACACAAAAATTACAACTACTTGGAACCAGGTACATCTTCCCACTTTCCTTTCTGGCATTGGTTGTTCAACTGTGTTTGCTTTTTACTTTGTTCTGTTATATTATTATATCAGTCGGGATTTGTATTTCAAAACGACAGTTGTGTGCTTTTTTTCTACCAAAATAATTCCAGTTAATACGTATTTGACTGCCAGAAATTGTTTTAATCCGTTCAATCAGATATACGTTATTCCTTTAACTGTGATAAAGAACTAATTTTATTATGGAACCTGTAATTCCTCATCTGATAAGCACTTGAAACCGATATTCATTACATATATTTATATATACACATACAGACGTTATGTGCGGTAGCTGTTTGTTAACTAAAATAGAACTGTCTCATTAACAAGTAATGTGTTTCGTTTCATTTAAAAGATGTCATGTTAAATTTTGGTTGTTTTCTTTTGAGTGCAGCTTGAACCATAAATACGCTTATAATGCAAAATTTTCAAAATTATGCACACTGTGATTCAAAGTTTTATGCAATGTCGATAGTTTTCGTTAGACAAGGAGGTGGTAAAACAGCCGAACTGATTTCAGAAGCCCAGAATACATGTCAGTTCAGCAGACTGATTTTTTCCTACACTAACAATACAGATAACACGATAGGCTCCCCTACACTGTAAAAATGTGTAAAATTTACAATAACTTTCTTTGTACTTAAACAATTCCTTGTAAAAGTACAAATATTCTCTTTTAAAATCATTCGTTCGTAAAGTTACGAAGATAAAGTTTGTAATATTACCAAGGAATTATTTGCACTTATACCGACTGTTCCTGCCCTGAATTATTTTTAATGACAAGGCATTTCTCTGTAGTTTACACATACGTTTGTAAATGTACAAAAATTTCCCTTGTAAAATGATTTGTTTATTAAGTTGCAAGAATTTTCTTTGTAAAAAATCATAGGAAAATTTTCGTCTAACAGAATTTCAGTTTCGAGGAATTTACATAGTTATTCGAAATCACATATTTTGTAGCGCATTTTTCTGGCGTAAAGTGAATATTTCATATGAGTGCATGCACTAAAATAAAACAAATAAGAATACAACAGAACTTACAGCACATGAAATATATGGAAATAACCTGAAGCAATACCGTCGAAGTGACAGTGGTTTAGGGGCAAAAATTGTAGTACATATGCGTGGGTACTTGGGTTCGAATCCGAACGCCCGCTTAAAATATTTTTTTGATTTTTTCAAATAATTTTATGTAATATTTATTCATAAATTATTTAATATATATGTTAGGTGTCATTATTAAAATAAAACTAGTATTTAAATTTTAATGTTTTACTTGTTCCAAGTAGCCTTCAATCAGAACACTATTCCTAATAGATATTTTCACAAACATATACTTTGTAGTTTACAAGGAATTTCTTTAGAAACCGGGTTTCCAAATATATTCCTTCTAAAAGTACAAAATAATTACAGTGTACATTATTCGTGGTATTTTTATTCTGATAGTGCTCACAGTCATAATCTGTGGCATTTTTGTTCTCAGTAAACGTTGTATCCATTTCCGCCATAAATGTTAGGCACTAATCAAGTTCTCGTACTCAGAGAAGGGTTCATATTTTCGGATCCCAGCCACGGAAGTACTTGAGTATTTAGACAGATGTTAAACGTCAGCTCAGTGATAGTTTCCTTTCAAGCCAGCTTGGGACACGGATTCGTCGCATGTGGTTCGGTCTTTGACTCCGGAGAACTTCTCGACCTACTACAACACATGGTAGAGGAACTCCACCTCCGCAGAATATTTTTTGCCTGTTCTGCAATTATTTACACTCGGGAGTTATTACCTACACTTCGGCTGATGTACAATGCGTGTAATGCGTTAACAGGAAGAGTTTAATGTGTTTCTCACATTTTAAATGTATTAATATTAATGCATATGTTTTGCTGATGTATAATCTTAAAAAAATTAATTGTTTAGTATGTGAATGCTTTTTCATGTATTTAAATTCACTTTAAAGATGCAGAAATGTACATGTTTATGTTCTGATGGTATATTTTCAGTAATGTACAGCTCTTGATGTGTTTTAAACCATGCATTTTAAGACAAGAAACTATATATGCCTGATAAATTATACGCCTTACTGTCAAAAATATCGACTGAAATATTTCATTCACTTTGAAGTGAAAACGTCAAGTTGTCTCGTTTTACGTGAACTTATAAACGGTTCTTGTGAGAAACTGAAACGAATGTCGAAGCGATTGTCACAAACTTCATTAAATAAAGCGACGTTTTGTCAAATCCAAAACGATTTCTGTTATAATTTTTGCTTGGTTCTGAAAATAAATTTTAAGGTCTAATGAACTTGATTCTCAGTTCAATTGCACTGGGTCAGTCTCTTGAATATGGCTATAAAATGCCCGCTACCCAGTCCGATGTTAGATTTTTTTTTAATTCTTTTTTTTTTTTTTGAAAAATGTATGCTTTACGTTTCGCCACTGTTGAAATGTTGGCCAATATAAGTCGTGAGGTGAGACCATGGATTGTTTTTACACCTTTATCTCTATAACTCACAGCAGAAAATATCTAAGGTAGCCTATTTATGAACACAGTACATAAAGTGACGTCGAGTATTTTAATGACTTTTGAAATAATCTATAAAGATAATAGATTGTTTCGTACATTACTTCATTTATTAAAAGTAAGAACTAAAATAGCAATAGAAGTACTGCAATTTATAAAAAAATTAAAAAATATCAGAACACTGCATTTGAGAAATAAGCATACTTTACTCATTTTCGAATAATGTTACATGGGATATAATATGGTGACAAATAGCATTTCTCTTTTTGCAAAAAAAAATATCAATTTATTCATAACTTTATGTCTCTCAGGCAGAAATACAGCCGGACGATGCCGTTGGTCTGTCGGCTGGTTTAATCGGGATCTGTCGGTTCCCTATCTTCTTAATTCCAGCGTTGATCAATTCTCACCGCACATAATCCCTCTCTAGGTCTGAAAACCTCTCTGTTAAGCTCATTTCTCGTTTTGAGTTTATGTATAATTTTTCCGACAGTCGTCCAAAAACGTATATGTTGGTATACTTAAAAAGCTGTCCAGTAGCATTAGAATGATAAATTACGATAGTAAACAGTCCATAACTTTTATGGTTTCATGTTTAAATTCTTTAAAAACAAATGCGGTGCATGATGAATTTTACAGACTTCACTTCTCAAGCTGCTAAGCAATTGATTGTAGGAAATAATCGGCAACATTTGAAAATTCGCGTTCTGTACCAGGCCAGGGTAACGGCAGTTTCGTAGTTTCTTCCCAACGGTGACTTCCGGTACTCGACTTGTCCGAAGAATATATGGGTAAATAATGAAGGTGCAGTAGAGACAGTGTGCAACGTAAGGTGAGTGAGCTTTACGTCTCGTCGTCAGCGAGGTCATTAGAGACGACGACAAGGAACTGGGAGAGAACTCAGCAATGACCTTTGTTAAAAGTGTGTGGTAGTAAATAAGCGCTGAAAACTACAATTGAAATCTACATGTTTTTTTATATCAATATGGAAGAAAACTACGAGCAAACATTTAATCAGAATGATCAGAATGATGCATTCGTTGAGCGTGATCTCTTGCACCACAATTAAATGTGCAAAATTTCGGCGTCAGAGATTATTCTTATGAAATACGTTAATCGAGAAATAGCTTTGCTCGGGAAGTTGGTAAAAATAATACCTAGGATGGAAGTTTTTATTATTTTTATTTTTGCAAATTATCTTCGAGAAATCTTCAATGTCTGAACGAAACAGCCCAGCATTTGTCTGGGGTGATTTAAAGAAAACAATGGCAAACCGAAATAGGGATGACCGGAACAGTGAATCGAACCCGGTTTCTACTGAATGCGAAACCAGTGTGTTGCCGTTGCGCTAACTTGCTAGGTAAAGGTTTGCAAGCGTGGGAGAAAAGGGAAATCTGCGACAAAACCAACGAGCTAATGGGTACACCGTATCCGACATGCGAAACTGAGGAGCCGCCCCGACAAGAAATGAACCTGGATCGCCGTGTTGAGATGGCAGTTGTCAGACCAATACTCCAGTTAGAACACTATTGCATAACCAGTACCGAGCAATTATTTTCGGTTTGACCCCAAAAGTGTGATATACTATGGTTTTTATTTTAATGTTTAATTTTGTGTTGGGGATTAAATACTATTTGAAAATTATTTCAGAGATACTACGTCAATGCAAAATACCACAAAGCTGGAGGTCCAGTGTTCCTGTACATTAGTGGAGAGGACAAAGCCGACACGGGCTGGATGTACAATGGAGCGTGGGTGGAATATGCCAAACAATTCCATGCGCTGTGTTTTCTACTGGAGCATCGTTTCTACGGAAAAAGTCGCCCGACAAAGTAAGTGACGCCAACTCTAACCTATGTCTCTGAAGTGTGTAGTATTTACAGAATTACTCCTAATATAGTAACGTACATAATGCAATAATAGTCAACACGAGTTAGTAATCCCTAACTTTTTCGGTTCGAGTTAGATGTATAGAAACAGTAGGGCGATAAGTACGACGCTGGCATGCACGTCAAGAACAATGTCGCCTCTATGAGCAAAGTATTGAACTGGCGAGCAATGAATTAGTAGTACATATAAGTTTTACTATGGGACTTTGAGCGGTGGCCCTGTAGCTTTGTTTGTGTAAAGTGAGCAGTAAAGTCCAGTGCATGCCCATGCGGTACAGGATAAATCCTTTACAAGACGTTCCTCGGGGAGTTTGCGTAAAGAAGCGAGGGAATGAGGAAAGACAGACGAGTGTGTCAACAAATTACCTTGAGTACCGTATGGTCACTGGTATACATTTCCAACACACTATAGGGTGTAGTCACACTCGACACTATTTATTCTTACACATTACACTTTTTCGCATTTTCCTACTCAAACATTTTTTGGTCGCCAAAGTTCGACTCTCTTCATTCTATGACATTGTAAATATGTTACGTTTTCATCTCACTATCATTATTATTAGATCAAACTACCATGCTACATAATAATTTCAGTAGAAAAAAACAGGTTTTCGCATAACTAAATTCCTCTTGTTCTTCTCTTTCGTCCTTGTTTATATCTTTACAATCAACTTTTTGTACATTTTCCTAGGTATTATGAAATGAAAAACTTTGTCATAGTGACACAGTAGCGTTCAACATTTATAGCCCGTGTATAAAAATATCTTCATAGCTTTTATCTAGTAGTTTGCGGTATAGGAATTATCTGGATTTTAAAACACCTATTCTTATATGTTTCCGTGAGGTTTTGTAACATATTTACTTATACCCATTGTTCATTATTTGCCTAATGTTTCTGAAATTAATTTTCTCTCATTTACGTAATTTACATAAGTTGATGTTTATGTGGTAAATGAACTTGGAAATGCCATAAATATACCAGCTGACATCTTGGAGCCAAAGTCAAATGCCATACGAGAGCAACCGTTACATTGGCTCAAGCGATGTGATGGTATCAGTGTCAGGTCTGCCTTGCTGCATTGCCTCCTTCGCATGCAGCGGCTTCAGATATGGAGAGACATTAATAACCCTTGTTGAGTAACAACACTACGTGGCTGGTACACGCAGATACGTCCTCTCAGACCTCGACTGCAACTACCTTTGTACGTCACTGGTTGGACCATAACTCGCCCTGCAGCTGTACACAGGGCCAATTGTGTACGTACTTCCCCTTTCCCTCCCCTCCTTCTCTAGTCGTCTGTTGTCGACGCTACAGTAAATCAACTGGACGCGTCGCTATCTCGCACCGACCACCCTTCGTCTGTCTCCGTGGAGAGACGACCCAGATAGCAGGTAAGCTAGCAGCAAGCCTGCAAATGACTTGATTTAGGCTTGCCATTACAACCCCTGTTTAGTAAGTTTGATTCAAGCTTGAGTCAAGCGTAATTTTTAGAGTTGTATCCTGCCTTGTACGAGGTAAGCTTGCTACAAGCTTGCAGTAACCATGCATCAAGCTGGCCTGGCAAACTTGCTGCAGGCTTGTCGTGTGGAGACTACATAATTTGATTCAAGCTTGATTCAAGCTTATGTCTTGATGACAAGCTTGCTGCAAAGCTTGCAGACATGGCAAGCTTGATTCAAGCATGAAACAAGCTAATTTTGCTATCAGGAGATCGGGTGAAACGGCAACACCAAAATATATTGTATTCAACTGTATTGTATTTTTCGTAACCTAAGAAAACCCTCCTTCGATTCAGTGCTCAGTACTTAATGACATTTTGAATAAAGAGACGAGGATAGAAGGGGAGATGTGTGGCTCAGTCGCCGGGAATAAACGAATGCTCCCGAGCATTTCTAAGGAGCGAGAAAGTTAACACGACCCAGGCGCACGTCGTGGAGAGCAGTCGTGGCACTTTTTCCGGAGAGGTGATGCGCACTGCAGAAAAAAATAACACAAGACCTACATAGTTTCGTTTAAATTATTCCACTCTCTTTCTCAACTACGTTGTTGTTTATGTCATCTTTAATAGCAGAAAATTCTGTCATACAACGTTTTAGATGATCTTCGTTCCGTTACCGGTCGCTTGCTTTGACTTTGACTCCAGTAAATGTTCGTAAAGTGGCCGGAAAGCATACCAAGTTCCGGGGTATATTCAGAAAGACAGAATAGATTAATCTTTGATTGAAAATTTACCTGCTGTCTTTAAGGGCGCTCTGCAAAGAAAAATTCCTAATGTTATAACTGTACTGAACACAGCCCAACACTTCCACATTATATTAACAGTAATTTACCACAAATAAATAATTTTTCAGTTCCATAGATTTTGTATAAACGCATGTCAAAGTAGCGATTTGACTATTTCCGCTATTTGCACAAAATGAATTCTATTGAAACGATACGAATGAAATAAATATGTGTGAAAGTAAATTTACTAAACTGCGTCATGAATCTTATGCAATTTTACACTAAAATTGTTTCTATTAAAAAGAGTTATTGAATGTACAAAATATTTGCGTATTTATAGTAGCCTACCTATTTTTACGTGAAATAACAAACATGTCATTCTGTAACTTTATACATTTACTTTCAATCATAATTATTACATTAGTATAGTTTGAACATTATTTACTTTGGGTAAGTAGCGAAAATAGTCAAATAGCTAACTTTGACATGCCCTTGTACGAAAACTATGGAACCTAAAAAAATATTTATCTGTGGCGAAACTACTATTAATGTAAAGTGTAAGACTGCGTTTGGTATAATTATAAAATTACGAATTTTTCGGTGCAGAGCAGTCTTAATAGTGACAGTGGACAGTAACAATATCCCGCAAACTTGTTTATTTTTGCATGCGAACCAGCAATTAGTTTGAACACTAGCCTCAACGAACAATTTTACAACATTCATTATTATTAGTCATCATTCAGCCAGTTGTTAGCTGAACTGATCGCATCCCTTATTGGAAGCAGTCATGTTCATTTTAGCAGTATACAGAAATGTATTTTTTTCCTTACACAAATTACTGTTGACGCGGGTGTAAAGCTCTTGCTCGATACTGGTGGACGCTGAAGAGACAGTGACATTATTAGGCCTGAAGGATTTTCCTTCAGAAGCAGAAATATTTTCATAGAAACATTTCCAGAGCGGTACGGGGCTATAACACTCAAATTGTTAAAATAATTTTTTTTTTCTCAGGGACTTGAGTGTGGAGAATCTGTCATACCTGAGCAGCCAGCAGGCTCTCGCGGACCTGGCCAGCTTCATACGAGGTATGAACAGCAAACATAACCTCCCTGAAGACACCAAGTGGGTCGCTTTCGGAGGTTCGTACGCTGGTGCCTTGTCCGCCTGGCTGAGACTCAAGTACCCAGACTTAGTACACGCAGCTGTATCCAGCAGCGGGACAGTACATGCCGTCGCCGACTTTAAAGGTGAGGTACAAATTCCTCTTAGTTTTAATATGAAGTTCAAGGAGCAATCTCGCATTCGGGATTACCCGGTTACATCATCATGAGGGGATACTGACGCAGGTTTCCCGAAATCACTCCAGGCAAATACTATGACGATTCCTCAATGCAGAATTCAACTGAATTCCTTCCATTTCCTGACTATCCGAGCTAGTTCTCTTATTTGTACTGACTTGGTGGTTGAGGACTTTGTAATTCTACGATATACTAATATACAATTTCTTTGTCTAATTGCCCAATGTTTTAATTAATAATAATTTTCCTATTCACTCTTTGATTGTTTTTATTTTACAGTATTATCCTCTGGGAACTTAAACATCAATTATTTTGAAATGTTAGCTCTACATGACCAGTAAAAGACATAAGCCTAATTATATTTTGTTTCCGCCTTCCTTGCCAGCTTGCATTGAAACTTTATATACTTTATGGTAGCAGATAATATTATTAATTCAGTCCTAAACTATACTTAATGGAAGGACGGAACAAATTAAATATGCAATTTACGACAATTTTAAAATTTTATAAATAGCATGCACCAATCTCTTTAAGGCATATAAGATTATCACCATGATTCTCTTGTTTTGGGAAGTCAGGAGCATTGCATTTTGAATTATTGCATAGCATGAAAAAGGGAATCAAGTAATCGGTTGTGTATGTTTTAATTAACATGTCATTGTTTCAGAATTTTATGGCACTGTGGCCGCAAGTCTGTCTACTTCTAGCAAAAGTTGCGTGGATGACATTCAGTCTGCGACAAAACAAATGGATACCATGTTGACAAGCAGTCAGGGACTCCAGACTGTGAAATCTAAATTCAGGTAAGAACGTCACAGAAATTATGTTCAGAGAAAGGTCAGAGCAATTCACACCATGCTAATTACAAAGAGCAATCTTACAAATATTTCTTTAATAAAGTTGAAATGGTGAGGTTGGTTTAGATGATTGCAGGAGGATGACGCCCTGCGCCGAAACGAATGTCCACTTTAACAAACAATTCTGGAAGTACTGAAAGCGAAAATGCATTTTGCATATAATTATGTGCTTATAAAACAGTTTTATTATTTGACTTCTAACAGTTATACATCTAGATACTATCCAGTTAGGAAAATTTAATTTTATATTAGTTTCATACACAATATCAACAGGTTAAATATTTTAACTAAATTTTTTATTGTTTAATATTGTTTAACTTAGTATTGTGATATTGTACCGTGCATCAAGAAGTTGGCTATAGTACCAGGAAATTCGTGATAATTATATATATATATATATATATATATATATATATATATATATATATATATATATATATATATAATTTACTAATGTTACTGAATTTCATGCCGGACGTTTGACGAAAGATTATGTGACTCGTAACATGTAGCGTAACTGCAAAGAAAAAAACATATCAGTAATTCTAGAGCGTCCCAATGTTTGCATTCAAATGGGACTATCCCAGCGACCGTCCCTTATTGACCACATGTTCACATGAACATTTTTGATGACAATGACTAGTACTATCAACTCCCAGAATATTGCAATTTCCTCGCCCGGGGCATCATGTACGTGTGTGTGTATGTATGCATGTATGTATGCCTGTATGTATGTATGTATGTATGTTTGTATGTACGTGTGAGACCGAACACTATGAAACTTGACTCATATATGTATTTTTCATAGAGAATGTTTTTATGTATTCATTTCATTCTAACTCGCTAACTCGCCATTAGATGGCATTGCACCGCAATAACTTCTAAACCTTTCGATCTTATCCGATTGCGATAAAACGCTTATGAGTTATTTATGCGCCCGCGAAGATTTATGCCCAAAACATTTAGACTTTGTCTGGATGGATGGAGAAATAAAAAGTATGTACAGATGCAAAAGTGACACCCACAAAATTCCGAGTAAAAAAAAAAAGTTTGTTGTTGTGTTCCTGCAAAAGAAAAAATACTTCGACGGAGGGGGGAGGGATATAGAGACAGAACGGAGCACCAAAAAATTTTGTTGAAAAACTATATAAACAGAGGCATTGCAATGCATGCCGGGTACAGCCAGTCTAATATAATGCATGAAGTTATGTCGTATTACTTGCCTGGTACGCGGAAATATTACGGGTTACGTGTAACATTTCAGCAACGTAAATAAAAGTACTAAAAAATTAACCCTCGTTCTATATTTTTCCGAAACTCCTTAGAGTGTGAAATATTTCCCAAAGACAAAAATATAAAGCTGAACTGTTTGTAAATTCACTGAGTTACGTACAGCATGTTAATTTTTCTGTGTCATACCATGTTTCCTAAATATATGTGTCTGCGTGTTATCTTCTCTGGTTTCGTGTGTGACACTACCATTTGCTGCAATGGCGTTGCGTACAAAATACTTCGTAGATTAGTTATATATATATATATATATATATATATATATATATATATATAATGAAATAAATATTATCTATATGTATATATACATAAAAATCATATTTATTTCATTATTTGTATTTTTTTTTTGTTTAAAAAATTAGACTTTTCAGTATAACAAGTTTTGAACACATATATGAAGCTATTTTACGGTTTCTGCTCAATTATACAATTAAAAATAATATTCGTAAAAACAGGTTAAAATAGTAACCTGTAGTCTTAATTACATACGCCCCAAGCACGTTAAGTCACACTTTATCTTCCGTGGCCAACATTATGGATGTCAGTGTTTCAATTCCGTGGGTTTATCAACGTACAACGCAGCTGTTGGTGCGCACCTTTTTATAACTGTTGCAATACTTAATTACGGTAAACAGCAATTTTCATTTTTTTTTATTTTACATATTTCTGTTCTATTTTTTGACATGAATTGTGACAAAATATTGGTCTTGTGGACGGTTTTGTCGAACATAGTTGTTTCATAATCGTTTGTCAGAGTCAAAACTTACATGTAATGGTTTTAAGAACTACACCAAAACTGACTCACCAATCTGAAAAGGTACACACGGTATAACGATGTTGCAGACTACAAGGTTTCATGTATAAAATATTTTTGTATTTTTTAAAAATACCCTTGAATATTTTTAACTTAATTTTAAAAGTCTGCATTTTTTAAATACAAGAATAGTTTATTCTTTGGTTTTACATCGTAACTTTGTAGCCCAGTTTCAGTTGGTATAAGTGTCATTCGTAAAACCGTGACATGCCATTATGCAAAAACTATGATACATACAAAATATCGTTGATCTCAATTTAGTCACAATTGACGTCTAACTAATACAAATATAAAAATAAAAAACAACTATGAAAATTGCTCTGTACCATAGCATTAACGTTCGACGTATACAGCAATAATAATATATGGAGCCATTTTGAAGCAGCCATTATGTAATATATTATAAATAACGTTTTACGATACGGTATTCGTCCCGCTTAAAGTTGATAGGACGGTGGTACGAACTCAAGACGAATGCACTATATAATATAAAAATAGGTCACAGTTAAGAACAGTTGAAAATAAGGTACAATATGAACGTTAATATGTGAAAGCAGTAGACAAAGCTTTTGAATGAGGTTACCTCATGTTCTTAAACATCACTTGTATTTGAAGTTTTATAAAAATACTGTTTTGAAGTCAGTTGGTTAAACAAAAACTACTATTTTATGTAAGATACACAGTAACTTTAAATTATTAGGTATAAAAACAGTTATAATATCAGTTCGAGCAACAAAAATTAAGTCGTCGGTTTTGAGAAGCAATGAGAGCACACAAATTATTATCTGTCAACGAATGTGCGTATAACGCCGCTTTAATTAAATGTTTCGACTGACAGGGAGTTAATGCGGTAGGGGTGGGCGAAGCTTCGAAATTTCGAAGCCGAATCGAATATTTTCATTATTCGATATCATATTCGAAATAAAATTTTTACTTCGAACTTAGAAAATATTACCACCATTTTCTGGTGGTTATAAGTCATCTTAAAAATTGTTGTTATTTGGCCAAAACTTGAAGATGGTGTTGAATTCACATTATTATAAACGTTCAAAGATTTTATTTGAAATTAACCACACACATTGGCTAGTGGACAATGAAAACATAACCTTAATAGCGTACATACAAAGCAGCCAAAACGGCCGAAACTAAACCGTCAACAACTAATTTCTTTCAAACAGTAGGGAAACCACATCTTTAAATAATTTTGTTTAGAGCCCGAGATGTTTAATCTTTGAAACTTTCGTTAAACGATGCAATTTTTTGTAGCAACAACATCTGCTATATCAATTTGTGCTTAAATACAACTTACAGTGATTATTGTAGATTAAGCAGCAGAATATTTTTTAACTAAATGGTCGTGAAATTGCACTCAATGCGATGAAAGCCGTACTTAGAAAGGAAACAAACAGCCTAGGCCGTGTCTATGGTTTACATCCATCCATGTTTATATCAAGTGCGCCATTTCGAGTGGCCTTAGTCGCAAGCCATACTGCCAACAGCCACCGTGTCATAGCACATGCACTAAGGAAACGTACCGGTGCAGTGCATAATTATTTATGCACTTCAAAGTAATAATTTAAATTTACGCAACACGAGAGACGGATCAGTTAAAAACAAATGTAATGCTGCTGGCCCACTGACATTTTTGCAAGTGAAGTTGTGTGTCGATCACGTAATGACCATGGCCATATTGCGACCACGTTCAGAGATGCAGTATTCAGACGAAATCAGTACGCACTTACGGAAACTACTTCGGATCTACTCGATAGAGAGTAAATCGGTCGGAAACGTCATGCGTTGATTGGAGCAGTGTAGATAGCAGCAAGCAGA
>PNEQ01012221.1:0-32223 GCA_003012365.1 Medauroidea extradentata
ATTATGGCCACGATTTTGTCGCGAAAAGAGTTTTGCCGCACTTTGTTTCATTGTCTTACATGTACACCTGCAGCTCAACTTCATGATTATTGGCAGAATGTTTTTGTGCAGAGTTATTATTATGGCCACGATTTTGTCGCGAAAAGATTTTTGCCGCACTTTGTTTCATTGTCTTACATGTACACCTGCAGCTCAACTTCATGATTATTGGCAGAGTGTTTTTGTGCAGAGTTATTATTATGGCCACGATTTTGTCGCGAAAAGATTTTTGCCGCACTTTGTTTCAGTGACTCACGTGCGCGTGGGCAGTTCTGTTTCAAGGTTACTGGCAGCGTGTCTTTGTTCAGACACGTTTCTCATTTTTCTGCACCAATCAGAATAAGATTATTGTGAGTCTGTACGTCTATAATTTGCCAAGGCCAGTGAGAGTACATGGATAACTGTGACACAACACGTCTGTGATTTGCGGGTTTAACCTCCACACGCTGGGTGTTACGGCATCCAATCACCGGCCACAAAGCAGAGATGCAGGTACGCACATAAGGAAGTGAAACAAAGTGCTGCAAAAATCTTTTCGCGAAACTACCGGGCGCTAATCATATGTAATTATTTAATTTAACGGTGGGCAGTCCGATGTAGCATTCCACAATGACATGATCTAATCCTCGCGCCATAAACTGTAGAAATTATTTGTAATTTACGACACCAATGTATACAGGTGTTTTTAAAAATAAAGTATAGTAAGATTGTTTCCTTAACATCAACGTTAGCGATCCTACATTTTAAAGCTACATTCAAGTGTGTACATATTTTACCTGACTTGTATAGCAGCAGTGCTAAACGTTTGCAATATTTACAACCTGAAGTACGGCAAGTGTCCGATATTATGTGTCGGTTAAAAACTTCCCATAATGTCTGGATTTCTATACAATGTGCTCTGCAAGTCATGAAACCTGTAGTAAGCTACAGTAACGGTGCAATTTCGTGCCTGTGTTTACACAACATTTTTGTTTCTTTAGATGTGGGGAATGTTCCCCCAGAATATTTATACACAATTTTGCGACTCTCTGGAGAATTGGCTATAAAAGCGTCGTAGTGAACCGTCCAATTCAACTTGCAGGTCTTTGAAACAAAAAATATGACACGTAGAGGATTATGTTTTGTAGTGGCCCGTGTAATGCAAAGAATGCGCCATTTTACGGCTCAGGACTGTGGTTTATGCATTTATTTTGGTTCTTAGGAAATTTGAGGAAAGTTGTTCCTAGACGATGTTATTAATATGGTTTTAGAATTAAAGTGCTGCAAAGTTAAACTGGTGGTAATTATCATTTACTTATTAAACAGTGACAAAATGTGAGGGAGTCCATTTACAGTGACGTACGTTTGCAGTTATTGAGGTTGTTTGGCGTAATTTGTTTTTCATGTTGCGCGTACGGATTTGCACTTTATTTAACTACTTTTTTTTTTTAGAGCGAGAGAGGAAGGATTGTACGCCATCAATCAAAACCCTCAATGTCACGGCCAGGTTGTGGCAGACAGGTGCAGGACTGAGTGGTCGAGAGCAGTTGTGTGACCACGGCAGTGATCGTGCAGTGGCCACTAGTGTGAGTGACAGGCCAGTGAGCGATGTGCCTATGTAAGCTGACGGCTGCGAGATGGGAGGTGGTGTAGGAGAGGGAGTGAAGCTGCTCAAATCTCCACAACAGTATGTCTCAGGAACCAACTTTGTTTCCGAGTTGCCTAACTTTCAACCCGGTACACTCTGTCCTTTACACACTACTACATTCCTTATGTTCATGAACATCCGTTAATAATTTATAATAGAATTCTGTAGCAATAGTCTGTGTTGTGTACACAATATACTGTTTACTAATAACTTTCGGTACACAAGGGAGAAAAATATATCAGTGATGTTGATAATTATATTTCATAAAATATGACTGTAGAATTCCAGAACACTATATCACACAATACATGCGTGTAATTGACAAATAAATGAAACTATGCTGTATAACCTATGTTTAAAAAAAATCCCACCGTCATGTGTTCAGTAAGAAACAAGCATTTTATTTCTGTTCAAAACATACTGACAACCTTACTTGCTTACTTCGCATAAGCGATGACTGAAACTGTGCCGTGTGCATGCGCGTAATTGTGAACATGTACTACGATGAAAAATAGGACGGGTTCTATTTATCATATTAAGTACGGAATTACGCCTGAAACGAGAGCAGTACCGGTTCACACAAGCACAGTACTACTTGTACTGTATTACGTATGGTGTTCTGTACTGAATTATGGATCGTGTGTACCGGGCTTTAGTCTCCTTCAGGTAAATGTGTTTTTAATCTTCAGTACGTGAGCGAGGGGTTACAATTCTCAAGTTGTAATTTGGCTTGCAATTTCAGACATAATCCTCCACTCGTTCTTTCCTTTTTTTCTCTCTCTTCTGTATCCGTAGTGTTTTTACGTGTTGTTTCAAAGTTGTTCATTAATGGGTGAGACAAGCGCACGTGCGGGTAGGGTTAAACTAGATGTTTAGGAAGCTGGGACGAGCCAGAATATTCCCAGCTGCTGCAAGAACCTGTACTTTATCTTGTATTAGGTAGTAGATGCAGTTTGCTATGTAAAAAAGTAGGTGCTTTATCATGACGTTACTTACAGCCCAACAATGTTACATTGTGTAATTTGTTCGTTGGTGACGTACTGTTTCTGTTTTGAGTGTCATATTATTTTAACCCTACGCTTATTGTCAGATGTTATTTTAGAAAGCTTATTCTTGCCGACAGCTGAAGAAATTTTAACGCTAGCAAACTCCAATTTGAGTGGTAGCTATTATTAACTGACTGGATTTTCTTTATAATTTTTAGTAGATCTATTGGTAAGGACTTTCAATTGAACTCGCAGATTTTCAATGTGCTAAGTCATTATTTTGGGAGACATATGATTTCAGTGATTAAATGTGGAGTAGGTGACGATCTGTGTTTCCTGGATATTAGCTGAAGTAGATGTCTTACATCTGCAAGAGATGAATCACACGTCACAATGGAAGTGAGTACAATATCTACAGGAATAGAGTCCTCCATTAATTAATATTTGAAGAAGAATGGTTTGTACAGTACTGAACTATGTCAATAACTATGTCTCAACAAACTTAACGCATGCATATGAACTCGTAACTTTACATAAAACACTTGGAACTAGATGATCATTAGTTCGTGTTTTTGTGCATCAAATTGAATTTTACTAGCTGAAGATCATTACCAAAACCCAACGACGACCCTGAAAACTTACGCTAATCGACAAAGTTGAGAATAGTATATGCTTAAATGAACAAGTCACGTATTTGATCAAATTTAAATAACCTAACTTTTACCATATAAACTATTGGCTTGTAGTGGTACGTTAATAAGTTAAATACAAGTAATTAAAACAACAACAAATACCATTGTCTGAAATCAAAGTAAAGTTTTATGTAGTTATTTCTTTCTAGCGCCAACTTTGTATGTATACTTTAATAAGTTAAGTGCTGTGAGTGTTCTTCAGTCCTGCATAAATTGTGTTACAATTAGAGGACGCGTCATGCGTTAATTTTAGTTGTAGCGTAGTCGTCCATAGTTTAACAGTGTCGTTTCTAATGGAATGTTGCATCACACAACACACTCGACTAACACGAACTTTATGTTAGGAAAAAGTATAATATTAATTTTATTGTAGAACTAGCTTCGAAAAGCAGGCCAAGAAATATTTTCTTAGCATTGATCAGCAATAAATCTTTTATACGTAATTAAATCTATTAAAAATTCACTGTGAGATACTGTGTTTGACAGTTTTGTTGGCGAAACAGCGGTTCTATGTTAGGACACAGAAGCTGTGTTTGCGCACCTTTCAGAAACGTTCGCCGTCATATTCGTAATGCCTACCAAATTCAACAGTGACGTCCAGGTGTTTATTTATTTATGTATTTTTTTGTATGAGATTCTAGCTAAACTGTATTTAATGCATGTTATTTCTGGGATTACTTTGTAGAATGAAGTTTGTGGGGCTATCAAAATTCTACTATTTTACTCTGCCTGTTGCTGTACGTATCTCTGGACCAGTACAATCACAATGTGACGTCTATCTTTGGGCATGGGAAAGGAATATTTTAATTATCTTATAATTTTTACTTACTGTAGTATTGCTTCTTTGCTTGTTGCGTCGTATTCATTTAATATGATTCTATTCCGCGAAGAAACGTGTATGGCATTAGCTATAATAATTAGGTCTTAATGAAACAAACATTAGTTCCTCTGGTGGGCGCAATACGCTGATAGGACTTTCCCTCACAACATGAAGTATAAGCTTAAATTTCAGACCGTTTTTGAGCGAGTTTTATTATAGTTTCGTAAGCTATGCATCACAACATAAATTTTTGTTAAAATGTTTAAGCAGATGACAATATATATACTTAGCCTTTGTATGTACCATTATATTTGCATACGGTTTTATGGCGGTGATATTTTGTGTTAAGCGCCAATATTAATTAATTATTGCTCATACCCTTCTTTTTTTAAATTTTTTTTTGTGTATGGATTTTTTCCCTGATGTAGTAAGCTTAATTTGACACGATAAGTTCTTGTATAGGCTACTGTTAGGGGTCCACGAAAAAGTAGTAATGTTTAAAGAACTGCTGATAACTATTTTCAGTTTCTACCGTTCCTAGACAACTAGGTATACATAAGTATTCGGCACAAATTTGTTAATAATTAGTCCTGGCAAAAATTAAAATGTAACTACACCGTGGAAAATATTTCCGAGGTCATTAAAAATAATGTATTTATGGTGATATATCTCTGCGCTTAGGAGTAATAACGATAATTATTAACTGCGCAGAACAGCTCGTAGCATTTATTTAACTTCATAATGCATCTCTATGCTTACACTGGACAGCGTATTTATTTTACGCGCTTTCACGGCGTAATTTTGAACCGTATTGCAAGCAGCCTGCAGGAAAACGGAAGAATAAAACAAATTTCCGCTACATTTTTTGCCGGCGTAGTTGTACGGTCGGTAGGAAACTAAATTAGTTTTTCTACAAAATTAAAAAAAATGTATAGCTAACTACATTAATGCAAACTCGCTGTCAACCGTACAAGGAACCATGTTACAATTTATGTTGAGTTTTAGGCAGTAACGAGGAGGACATATTTTTTCAATGTTTGATTTCAGATGTGGTCACTTTATTGTAAACCACCAATAAGAATTTTTTCGCTTAACCAAAACGTGTAGTTTTTAATGTAAAATGCTAAATATATGTTTTATTAAATAATAAATATAAAAACATGTACGTGAGTGTTAATTTAGTGCATGCACTTCAATTTCAGGACCATGTTTAGAGTGCTTGGAACTTTTAAAATATAAAATGGTTTGAATGTTTGATTATGTCAAAAGGAGAACTAAAACTTCATTTAACTGTCGAAGCGGAGGCGAACAAAATTTTGGTACATTCAGCTTTCGCACAAATATTCATTAATGATTAGCGAAGATGGTTTATCACGGGAAACTTGACTGATTGCTAGGTTTCAACGCACGTTCAGCTTATGAAAATATTATCGACTTTCGCTTGTACGTAGAGTTGCTGTTCTATTTGATTAAGCCACTAAGTATCCTGCTATTGTAATATTTGATGCTTATTATTAGACTGCTGACAACTATGTCGTGTTATCAGACGTATATCACCCAGTCATACCTGTCACAAGAAACTACAGTTTCTTCAAGAGTAGGTTTGCACACAAAAATTTCGAGGTATACCATTATCTGTAAAGAGAATTTATACTTCAACCGCATTTCAAATTTTACCTTACGTTGTTCCCGTCTGACTAATTAAAAATTATTTCACTTCAAGAGAGAAATTTTGCCAACTTGTCCTTCAAATATCTTAGAGCGCTCTATGTACCCAGGTCCGGTTTAAAATGGCTGAAATTCTCTCATAGTATGAGCTACGTCAAGAATAACAGCTGCAATGTTCGTTAAAGGTGCATTCCGAAAGATAAAGAATGTGTGAGGGACATCATACTCCTAGCAGAACGGAAAAAGCCGTTCTAAAAAAATTTGTAAAATTTACATAGATTTTCTTTGTACTTTTACTAATTGTTGTAAAAGTACAAAGATTTTCTTTGTGAAATAATTAGTTTATAAAGTTACAAAGGTAAACTTTGTAATAATACAGAGCAATTATTTGTACCTACAGTATATATCGACAGTTCCTACTCTGTATTTTTTTTTTTTTTTTTTTAAATTATGGCAAGGCACTTCTTTGTAGTTGTACAAACCTTTGTAAATTTTGAAAAATGTTCCTTGTGAAATTATTAGTTTATAATGTTAAATGATTTTGCTTGAAAAAAAAAAACATAGAAAAAATGTGTAGTCTACCACAATCATAGGTTCACCGGAAATTACTTATGCAAAGATCACAACCTTTGGAAAGCATTTTTCTGGAATAAAGTGTATGTTTATATTAATGGCGTGCTTTAAAAGAAAAAAGTTATTACTGCATTGTACAGTGAATGTATACAAATAAATAAAGACTAAGAAGTACAGAAGTCACAGTAGTCTAGAGGCACGATGCGTGGAACCGCGGGGAGAGTGTTTCAAAACTTAGCATCTCCAATTTTTTTTATTTTCAAAATAATTTAATGTAAACGTCCTTTATTCAAAAGTTATTTGATAAATAAGTTCAGTGTTATTTTTGAAGTACAACGAGCAATTAAATTTTTTTTATTGAAAGTGCAACTACAAGGTTACTCCTTGTAATTGTACTAACATATACTTTGTATTTTATTACAAGGCCAACCATTGAAGTTTTACAAGTAATTCCTTTGGCAACTGGGTTTCCACAGATTTTCTTTGTATAAGTACAAAAATTTTTTTACAGCGAGGGCTTTGGAAAATCTTTTCCTGTTCAAAACCGGCTTGATATTAAAATGTTCCTTAATAGACAAAAGGAACCTATACACTACGAAAGCTAGTTCCTGTTTATATTTCCTGGCGTGAAATTTCTGAAGTAAATATTTTTAAAAAATCCTAATTTAATTGGAAATTTGAAATTTCCCTTTTGATTATGCTCTCTTTTAGGTATTCATTGGAGGAAAAATGCCTTCTGCCAAATCGAATCCATAAAAATCAGCAACCTTGTTTCGTCTTGGAGTGGAGATACCGATCCAATAAAGTCGCTCCCAGATCCAAGCCACATATAATATCTAGAACTTGGGCGGGAAAATGCTTTCATCTGAGAGAGACTCAAAATATCACAGAAAATACTCGCCTATCTTTTCTAGACGACATCCCTGCTGTTAGAGTCGAGAGCTCAAAGACACTTCCATCTTTCATCTCACTGCATTGCTGAAATGGTGACGTCGCTTCTCTTTGAAAAGACATGTGATGTGCAAATGCTTCTCCTGATCGGCATATATTCCTGAATACATATATAGATACTCCTGCACTTTATTTTCTTCGAAAAACTGGACCCGCCCCGGAAAATAGACTTCGGGTCATATCATATGAAACCTGCCATCTTCACTGTAATGTCAATGTAACTCATGAGCGCACCAGTAAACTTTACAATAAACGTTGATTCCAAATAACGGTTAGCTTAATTAGGCAATATAATTTTATAGTAAACCACAATTTTTAATCTTTCCACATTATTGTGTCATTTTTATGTACATATTGTAACCCATGTAGAGTTTACGCCACACAATAAATGTACTACATAGAGTTTTACAATGTGAAATGTGAAAGTATGTACGTGTATTTGTTTTCTGTGAGATATATTGTAAATTGTTTTGACGAATCCTAACCAAATGTGGCAAGGATATATTTCAGAACATTACAACAGAAAATCATGTTTAGGACAAATTGGCCGATAGTTAAAAAAAAAAATAGTAATCGTGTTTCTTTGTCTAAGATTATTCTACCTCCGTGGATTTATTTGTTTTCTAATCACTATTTTTGAAAATGCATTGCTTTATAAAATTAGGCCTACATAATTATTTATATATGATGGCATACGTAAAAATTAATTTAACTTGGTGTACAAATATACGAACCATGGGGATAATTTTACCCGGACAACGGAGCTAGTTGTTCAACTAGTAAACAGAAATAAACAGCCAGGTTGGGACGCAGTAAGTAATCGGCCGTAATTGTACAAACATGGAACTGTAATTAGAAAATGTAAATGTTGAAGCAGTAGCCTAATAAAATTACTAGATACAAATTACTAAATTGTTATAATTACCTAAATACAGTTAGAAGTTTTATCTCGAGGGAAACAAATATTTTAAATGGTAGCTTTTGTAACTGTAAGACAGTCAAGTGGACGTTTTTAAATGCGGTATTTATGTTAACATTAACATTTTTGAAATTATTGATGGTTATCGTGTATAAGGCACCTACTTGAGTGTTTTTATTAATTAGTTTAACAAAATTCAGCTATGATTTTTACATTATTAATGGCTTTACGGGTTGCATATTTTGGCGAGAAGTACATATACATATAACTGTTGCTAGGATAAGAAGAAATTAAATATGTTGCTATAGGCTAACTAAAACTGTTCGAATTGTTTTAGAAACTGTGCAATTATAACAACCGTGATAGAATACGTCAAAATCATAAATAATAAATTAATTGATAATACTGAACTACAACCGTCCAAAATTCAAATCAAACTTTTTCAAATCATTCTTAAGGTGACCGCCTGATGTAAGTATTTGACGTGTTCGAGACTTAAAAATGCAGAAGTCGTAAGGACGACACAGCACGCGCAATCTTCTCGCCGATAACTCTCCTGTGTGAAATTTTCGAAGGTGACTCTACCATTTCATACAATATTACTAAACATAACCGGGTTTTGTACTTACCCGTACCAGTTGTTTCAGAGTCTGCGCCAAGTTTTCTAATAGGCCTACCTAAGTACAACCGCTTCCCTATTGTTTCCTATTACGGCCACAAATCACAGCCTTCAGAGATTACTGGGAGACTTGAAACAACGTTCTTCAAATGTAATTCATAAACGGCTATATCACTCACGTACCTTGAGCAATTTCCGATGAAAACGTGTATCAGCCAAAACTCTGCACATCGCTCGGCAACTTGGACAGGCGGTCACCTTAAGTGAGTGAGATATTTTGGTCAGCGCTCACCATCGAGGAATTTAACGCCGATGAGAGGTGACATGAGATGAATTAGAAGCAGCGCCGTAATGAAAGGGCGGGGGAATCGGGAGATCCCCAAGAAAACCCGCCGACCAGCGGGATCGTCCGGTACGATTCACAAATGCGAACATCCGGGAACAAACCACGCAGGGAATTGAACCCAAATCGCCTTGGAGAGAAGCGAATGGTCTGACGATTCGGCTGTCGCGCCCTCTGCCACCTTAAATGCATTGGTCCACATTTACGCTGTTTTAATATAATTTTTTGAACTCCAAATCGCAACCAACACATAGATGTGTTGGAAATTGTTTTTCTAAGCTGATTTTATTTTCGAAAGAAATGTTTACATAATATTTGCTTGTTATTGATTTAATTATTTTTTTTAAAATGGTAATTAGCCAGATGTTTTTTATTTTCTATTTCCAAAGAAAAGTTTGTTCCTCATAGTATAAACGATTTTCAATAAATCTATGTAAAGTTTTACGATATCTGCTTCCCTTTAGTATTAAAAATAATATGCTAGCAAAAACAAAGTAAGTAGGAGCCGTGTGCTAAATTTTCGTGACCAGCGTGTATGTACAGTAACAAGCCAGGTGCATGCCGGGAGGTAAGAAAGATCGTTGTTGGTCGGCCTTGTGTGCTGAGGGCGGACGACCTCGCGGCGACTCGGCGGGTGGTCGGCGGGAGCTGACCAGGTGAAGGATGGCCAAGTTAACGCCGTGGGGAGAGATTTGTCGCGGTGACTCTGTGAAGTAGTGGGAGGAGGGCCAGCTGACTGATGAGACTGGATAACCTGGCGAGGAAGATCCTGTTACCAGCGTGCCCTCGGCGTCAGGTTACCTACCGGCCGTCGTAGCACACCCTCGCCAGGTGGGGCAACATGCTAACAATTACGTGCGCTACACACTGCTGTCTATAGGCTTTTTTAATCAGCTCAACAATTTAATTACATCTGCATTTTAAAGGGAAAAATGCTTTTTTTTCTTTCTACTTTTACGTTACATAGACTATATTTGAGCGTCAATATTGTCATATTGATTAGTTTCCTTTTTGTTAGATATATAATCTGACGTAATAGTGTTATATTTACGTTTTGTACAAATTGGTAGCGCCGTTGAAGCTAAACAAGGGCAGTATCAGACGCTATGACTGACGTGTTTCAAGGCATGCGCTGCTAAGCAATGACTATACATAACTCTGTGTTGTCTGTGTAACATTAGACTGATAGGGACAGGTACGCTTTCTTCCAGTTAACGTGCAAGCAGCAAGGAAGTAATTCGCCAGTTATACACCTCGGGCTCCACAACATACCGTTACTGGGTCTGACCTGCAGGATTACTAACGCCACCGGCTCATAATGTGTAGGTCTATTCTCCGTTCACTCTTAAGTCAGGACTTCTCAATAGGCGGCCCGTGGGCCAGATGCGGCCCGCAGAGAGATTTCTACTGGCCCGCCATCAAAATGTCAGAAATCAGCAAAAACGTTTTCTTATAATAATTTAAAGGCTATTTCTTAATAAACTGTGTTAAACTGTGTTTCTTGGCGGTATGTAATCGAAGGTGTCAAGTTTCTTGTATCTTTCACGCCAACCTCTAAGTTTACGAAAATCTGTAAACCGTGTCGTAAGGTGGTTGCTGAAATCTGCAACCTGCCCTTACCTGAAGAGATCCAAGAAGATCGAAACACGAGTACGTCATTCTTATCCTTGGACGGGCCTTACGGTTTAGGATACGAATTGGGATTTCCAATTGCTATATTCCCACCGTAGCGGGTGGTGTATCGTGCGGAGCTCACACGTCCTAAAGACGCACTCTTGAACATGACAGATACCAGCTATTGGTCTCCGACCGATTTTCACCTCTAACGGGGGTGGTTTCCGATGTTGAAGTTCCCTAATACGGACAGGTCCAGGTTTCGCTATCTTTATAGTATTATATCTGCATGTATAGGTTACTTTGCTGCTCAGAATCAAATTAAACCTAGGCAAGTAAGACACAATTAAATTCGTTGGTCAAAGGGGAACGTTTCTCATTGTGAAATGTTAAGAGATGTAATGAGCAAGCAAAGAATAGCAATGAAAAATAGTACATGTTGATTGTACAACCGTCTGTACTTACGGAATTTTTGTAGTGCAGGCCTGCTCATTAGTTTAATATTTAGCTGTGGATACATTTATACTCTTAAGTCAAATGTTTTAAAGTAGTTTTTCATGTCAGTTAATACAGAATTCTTATAACACTCGTGGAGTTGTGAATCCTGCAAGTGGTCCCGCATACCTTACAAGAAAAACCTATCTAGAATCAGTGGGTTTATTTCACTAAGTGTTGAGTGTGTCGTTAAAAGCAGACATGTAATGGTTTGGTAAGAACTGAGATCGGAATGTCGATGAACGTCATTTTCCAATAAAACAGCATTCTAGGTTACGACTCGATCACCACGTAAATGCGATAAATAATGCTGATAAACGACCAACAACTTAATAGCATCAAGATTGTACATTTTCTTTTGCGCCATAAAGGCGCAGTTAACTTTAGCAGGACAGATAGGCAATCAGAATCTTTCGATTTTCAAAACAGTGCTAAATACGTAAGTTAGGAAACGGCATTTCACTGAAATCATGTCCTTAATTTTTTTAACTACTGCTGTAAAATTCTATTAAACTTACATAACGTTACATGCCATTTTATCGTTAACTATAAGGCCATGAGAAACGTTTACTCAAGCTTCCGCACAGCAATACCACGACCGGCAGTGGAGAGAAAAAATAAGAAAAACGGATTTTTTTTTACTTTACTCTCTCCAAGTACATACTAAAGATCGATACGATATTGGTCGGCAATGTACTGGTTCGTTGACTGTGAATTATATGAGGGACTTAGAATGATGGTGGTGTAAGTCACTTATATTAAGAGGTACTTTTTTCATTCATGTTAAACCTGTTTAAAAAGAAAGTTCCGTTACAATTATTACACATTTTACTCAGTTTTCGAAGTAAAATTCAAGTACTAAAAAAACGGGCACTGTGTTTTATATGTAAAAGCAGTTAACCGTTACAATACTTACTTTACGTGACTTACACCGCTATCATTCTTAGCCCATCAGTGAGACAAAAATTATCTAATTGTGTACGATCAGCCATTGTTGATGTATATAATATGTTTGTTGGTTGCACGTATCCACCAACATTTGAGTGTCTGAGGTTATCTACCAAAGATCGCTACTGACATCTTATGAGTGCGTGGTAGATAAATAAACGCTGAAAACATCAATTCATTTCTACACTTTTTTTCGAAGCCAATATGGGTAAAATACTCAATGACAATCCTAGGTAATGGTATTTGCCAACTTTATGAGTAAATATTTATCCAAAATTACTAGTTCGTTACGCGTGATCTCTTGCGCCGCAGTTAAATGCACGAGGTTCCGGCGCCAGAGATTGTGCCTCAGAAGTTCGTAACACTGGAAACAATTTTGTTTAAAATGTTGGCTAAAACTATTGTCTAGGATTGCTATTGTTTAATTTTCACAAATTGGCTTTAAGAAACGTACAGTTATATATTAATGCTTTTAGTGTTGAATTATGTGACACGCCCTCTTAAGCAACGTGCCAGACTTGGTTGGGAGTAACGTGCGTCATCTCATGATGGTTTATAATAATAGTATAATAATAGTATTAAAATTTACTAGCCTTATTAATATCTGTAATATATTCTCAAACATAACAATATATGAGTTAACCACGTGACTGAAACAATAAACTTTACTGATGTTTTGAACATACAGGAGGTAGTCGTCATAGTTGAATGTTTCACATTCACAATGCGAGAGTACTTTAGATTCCAATCCATGTTATGTCTCACAATTCACGAGAACACGCAACGGTGGTGGAGTTGTTAAGACCACTCGTCTCACGTCACGTGGATCCGGGTTCGATTCCCAGTCGGGGTTGGTCCCGATTTTTCGCATGTGGAAACGTGGCGGACATTGCTGTTGGTCGTGGTGGGTTGGGTTATCTTGGGGTATTTCCCTTTCTACCGGCGTTAATAGCCCTTTATGTCACTATTATAGGGCTTCATCTAATGTCATTATTTATTGCTTACACTGCTGTGCTACCAGGCGGCTGAAATGAAAGGAAAACATTAATGAGGGCTTAAAAATGCTCACATTATCGTGAAACATAAACTTAATTCAGAACACATCAAGTCTCTTGGGTAGAACCGGACAACCCTTTCTACGTCAATGCCAGTTGTGCGCCGACATCCCAGGTCGCCTCTTTAGGAAACTGTGTAACACGATCTCTGAACACCTGTACCATACCAACGGAGGTTTTAAGACCAGTGCATCTAATACATTTCTATAATTTACAATGCAGTGTTCGAATTTTTGTTAATGATATGTCATTATTATTATTATTATTTTGCAGTTGTTACTCTGTGAATTGTGATATAATTGGCAGTACTACTTGCACGTCCTGAATGCCAACTGAACGACTGAGAAGAACTCTGTGGTAGCGTAGTAGATAAACCGCCGTGCGTACATTGCGCTTGAAAATACCACAGAATGAACGAGGGCACTAAGAGCGTCACACAAACTAGACCTTTTTTGTTTCTTTCAACAATTTCTTTCTTAAGTTATCAACAAATGTTGATTGATATGCACAGGTAACCTTTTCCGAACAATCACAATGACGCTTAAACCGATTTTCAGAAATGTTAGAGGGTTGATTGTAGAAAATGCAAACAAAAACTTTAACAGCTTCGTTCACATAAACTTTATACGAAAAATTGTTCCTTGATATAACGCTGTTTGTTACTTAGGTACTCAAAAACATTTCCAAACCTCTTACTTTAAGAGTGCCAACCATTGTTAATAATAACTTTAGGTCGTTAGTCTCTGTATGTATTCGTCATATTTTGTTGTCAGAAATGTACTCCCAAAATTGGTCAGTTTAAGCAAGACTCACGTGTGTGTGTATGTATGTATTATGTAATGTGTGTATGTGTGCGTATGTATGTATTATCTATGTGTGTATGTATGTATGGTATGTATGGTAGGCTATGTATGTATTATGTAGATGTGCGTAATTGTATGTATGTATGTGTTATGTATGTGTGTATGTATGCATGCATGTGTTTATATGGGAGATTTTGATCAGCTCTTAACATACAAGTTTTTAGTGCTGGTGGGGGGTGACATGATGTGTGGAGCGGAGCCGAAGTGAAAGGGCGGGGGAAACAGAAGATCCCGAGAAAACCTAACTACCAGCGACATCGTCAGACATGATTTCCTCGCGCGAAAATCCTATCGCGCATAGGTTATCAGATAGTAAAATTATTTTCAAATAACAACGAAAATATTTTTGAAATTCAGTTATTATAGATACTTGCATATTATCGTATTAAAAATTATAAAAGTTATTGCCTTCCATTTTTGTATATTTGTGATTTGACGCACTTATTTTTCTCAAAACTGTTTTTAGTTTTTTTTTTACGTGAAAACAAATTATAGTATTGACTAGTGCTATATAAACAGACGTCCTCTAATAAAATATCTGCTCGGCAAAATGTCCCATCGAATTATGATGAGTAGTTCAAATGTGATCTACGATTAAGTATTCCAGTCATTCGTTTGACATCTTGTCTTTCCATAGCCAATAACTAAAATTCATATAATTTAAAAAAATTAAAAATAAATTGTTACTTTACCAATTTTGAACGAATACTATTCCCGAGTGACGTATTTATGGGGCACAATCTTTTGTTACTGAAATTTCGTGCATCTACTCTGGCTCAGTAGATTTAACTAATTGAATTGGTTACAGTGGAAATGTTCGCTCATATATTTTGCAAAACCTATTAGCTAGGATTGTTGTTTTTTCTACACAGACTCCATACACACTTGGGAGGTTCCAAATGACTTTTTAGCTATTACTTCTTGTGCCTCGCTCTAAGTATTTCAGCAACGGTTTGTTAACATTCTTATTCAGCGTAGGATGTGTGGTCTTGCACAGCCGCCTAGAGCAGACGCACGCAGGAAAGAATTTCCGTTCGTTCGTTGCCGCTACTCTGTACGATCAAAAGCGACACCGCCGGTAATGCCCGACACTTGACAGACAGCATCCCTTGCCCTCGCTCCTCGCGCACAGCGCACAAGAGAAGGCTTTATCAAGCTCGACTGCGCTCGCTTCTTCTTCTTCCACGAGTACGCCCGAAAACTCCTTCTGTGCCACGTCTCGACCTCTTTCCGGGGCCATATTTTTTCCCCCAGCTCCGCGGCGAGCGTAAAAACCTGCAGCTTTGTGAGTCGCAGGGCGCCGCCACGCGCACGCGCAGTTCAGCCGTGCACCCCGGGGTCACGTGACATTAACTTCGCCATCGGCAACTTCTTGCGCGGTCGCACCCATTATTCTTGCCTCTTTCCGTCAAGCCGCTCACGCAGATCCGCCGTGCTAAAAATACCGTCAAGGTCGACTCTTTCAAATTACCGCCACTTTTAGAAACCAATTAAAGGCGACTGGAAAAAAAAAACTACATGTAAGATTTAACTTTTCGGCGAGCTTGTCTCATTAAGAATTTCGTTTTGGCGCGACACGGTTAAAAATTAAGCCCATTTATTAATATGGGTGGTTAGGGCGTGGTGTATACTGAATACAAATCACAAATTACTTCTTCGATGTTTCTAGAAAAAATTTAATGACTATGTTTAGCCAGCTGAATATATTGTATTACAGCCCGTTGAAAGTCGCATGCTTAAATAGCTGTCAAAATTAATTCATCTCATCTGTTCATAAATCTTTAATTCTCGTTTAACATGAGTGGATTGGCTGTTTTCAGCCTTGACTTGAAGGCTTTCTGAAATGAGTTGTACAGTATCGATTTATTAATTTGCATGGTCCTGTGTTCTACGAACAGAATATAGATTAATGCACTACTGCGTAGCTGTCAAATATCTCACCTGAAGTTGTGGTTTTTCTTTAAAATTCCTATTTATGTTGCCAGAATTTTGTATTATTCCGTTTCAGAAATAAGCATTATGTAAAACTCTTCAGTGATAGGTTTCTGCGGAGATTTTACATGACGTAAGGAAAGTTTATGTCTGTTCGAGTTTTGAATATTTTCCTTTATTCGTAATGTATGTATAGGCCTATATAAAATAAGCTGTTAAATGAAATCGTGTTTATTGTTGTAAAAGTAAGACCACTGGAAATAGTACCTGTTTCAACTAATAAGTTACAAAATATTAGTTGCGAATTTCTGGATTGTGTAGGTATTCTTACGTAGGTGTTCAGTTTCTTGTAGAGTTTAGTTATTTCTAATAATCGGCAATACAACTGAGGTCGTTATAGTACAGAATTATAAAACGGTGAAAACACGAAAACATGTAGTTAGTCATTCCAATAGATTGCCTGGTATCCAAACAGTAAAAGTATTCGTAAGTGCTTTCTCCGTATAAAAAATACGTTTATGAACTTTATGGACTTCGTCGATCTAGGTCTGCTTGCGAATAAAGTTTAAGGGTGTTCCAGAGAGCTAAAATATTGATGTTATATTTTTATGAAATACTGCTAGTTTGACAGACGATTCTTGTGAGTACAATTTCCTATTACAAAACGATTTTAGCTCGCATAGTTTTCACATTACGGTGCGTCAAAGCCAAAATTTGCTTGTTATGCTGCCATGAAAATAGCGAAAAGTAATTGATCTACCTAAATGAAATAATTCATTGTGAACTAACATCCCATGTGCTGTACAATAAAACATTTTAAAACCCACTACGTAATATTTGGAACTTAATGCAAATTCAATATTTTCTTTAATATAAAAGTAGTTAATGAGATATTTTTTAAATATTTTATTACGTAGCCCATGGCATGTTAATTCACCATGAATTATTTCACTTATGTAAATAATCTGGTTTTTGCTATTTGCATGGCAGCAGAATATGCAATATTTGACTTTGACGCACCGTTATGAGAAAAGTATGAGAACTAAAATTGTTTTGTAAGAAAAAACTGTACTCACAAGTATCGTCTATAAAACTAACACTATTTAATAGAAATATAAAATTATGATTTTATCGCACTTGAACATTCTTAAGGAACTTTTCTTGTCCGAATGGTAGTAGTTTATGTAGTGTATCTCTGTTTCTGATATTCATTCCCTGAATGCGAAAACGTAACTTATCCATTATTTTTGAGTAGAAAAAATAGCTGTAAAATATTAAAAATATATTTTCTACATGCGCCATACTTTTAACTCTTCAATAATATGATAGAATCAGAACTGAAAGGATAGTACAAGACAAACGATTGCCGTTCAGATCGGCGTGTCTGGATCACAATTTACTTCTCCGGCGACATTGATATCGGTCATTAAAATTTCCTTAAGCCAAATGGCGTGCCCTTAAGGTGGCTGCCTGCCCAGATCGCTGGACGGTGTGCAGAGCTTTGCTGTCACAAGATTATTCGAAAACTACTCGTCGTGTATAAGTGATGTCTGCTTAGTAATAGCATTCAAAGGACGTTGCACGTGCGTGCGTACCCATTTCAGGTTCATCAGTATTCATTAAAACATATTTTCTAGCTGCAAAAAATGGTGGAAATGGGTGTTTTTGTTATCCTTTTAAAGTACGAAAATCTTGGTGCAGAATCTTTTAAACGGTATAGGCGAGTTAAATACACTGCGTCGTTAGTATTACGTCATACAGTTATAGGGTAACCTCTGAACGTCTCACATAGGCGAGTTGTCGGCGAGAAGACTGCACGGCCGTTCAGTGACTTGCGCCTAGAAGCTAGAGTGAGGCGTGTTGTGCGTACTCTGTGATCCTTACAGCTTCCGTACTTCTAGGCCTCGAACGAGCAAAATACGTCTACCTAGGTGGCCACCTTAAGGTAACGTACACACAGTAACAACTATCTACTGTCGAGTTGTAAAACGGAGTATGACTAAAAAAGTTTCAGGGTTTCTTATCCTATCTTAAGAGGGAGTTGCGTAAGCATTTCAACCTGCACACGTGTAAACAAGGCAAAAATACTGGCTCTAAAAATGCTATCCTTTGGTTCTAGAGCTTAATAGCGATGCATTTTGCGCCACATCTTAGTCCATTGGGTTGCTGTTTTTTTTATAAGTAATTGTTTATGTAGTGAATGCGTAGTACGTAAATAAGGATCATTAAAGATGGTCCGCGGGCCGCAAGAAATTTCTCGGCAGGCCTCGGGTTGAGGACCAATGGAACTTACAAGCTAAACCGCCAGCTATGAAACCGTGAGAGTAGTTCTTGTATGCTTGATGGTGAATAGTACGAGTGGAGTGCCACTGTGCAAGGCTATGTTACTAAGGGATTAATTACATTAAAAAAGGGGTCATTATAAATATTTAATTTGATGTTGTAACTGTATAGTGAGAGTTTTAGTTTGTAAATATGGATCAAAGAGGAATAAATGATTCCCGGGTATGCTACGATGAGTCTCCGCGAATGAATAGATGAATTTAAAGACAGTTGAAGTATACAATATAAAAGAGAAAATAAAAAGATAAACATCAAGAATCACTACTCATCGCGTACAGGTCAAACAATTTATTTTAGCGGCATAGTTTACTAATGATAAATGTTTCAAAAGACGTTAGAAGTAGTCATACATAAAACATTTTTATAGGTTAGGTTAGTTTAACTTAGGTTAGATTAGGTTACATAACTTAAACTAACCTAATTTAACCAAACGTAACTTAACCTAACCTAAACTAAGGCAGTGTCTCAGTTTAAAGACTACTCTTTCGCATTAACACCAAGAGAGCTCTTGTTTGCTCTCTGGTGCTCTCGCTCTCTCGTGCTCTCGCTCTCTCCAGTGGGGACTATGCTCTCTCGTATTTGTAAACAACCGATGCCAACGTTACAAGTGCGTAAATTTTACTAACACAAGTTATAAACGTATTAAATACAATTGTGGATGACCCAAATAATTTCTAAACTTACCAGCGTCATATTTCAAGCGGGGAATAACTGTTTATAAGCAATGCCAAAAAGTTTTTATTTTGTGTATTTAAGCGCATATTGGGGCCGAAAATGTTAACTGAATATCTCGCCACATGTAACTGTTCATTGGAAATAATTATTTATGTATAGCCTGAATAATGAAATATTTGCAATATATGACGCACCTTTCTTCAGTAACCTCAAACCACAGCTGTAATCAAGATGGCGTACACCAGAGAAAAACGAGAGAACGAGAGCGAGTATGGGAGATGCAAAGCAACGCTAGGAGCAGCACTGTCGCGTCTTGCAGACGGCCGGAATGGTGATAGAAACATATTTTTCGTATGCGTGGCAATGGAAACGCGAGTTTATTTTCATTTTTAAGGGCTCATATGGATAAATGCAGGCTTAAATTAATGCATATAAAACCAATATTGAACACAACGAACTATTTAATACAAACTATGTAATAAAGTGTTTATTATATCCCATATTATTCATTGAAGTGTGCATTAGAAGCGACATGGTATAAAGCCGCATGGAGAGTGTGTAATAGAAAACGATTTTGTTATGCGGAAAATACAATTTATAAGAAAAAAATTAAGATAATCTGTTTTGGAAAACTACAAAATTGTTTAAAATTTGTGCGCACGAAAACTGTCCGTTTAGAATGGTTATAGGTTACATAAGCTTGAAGGTTAGTTCATGCTGTTGTTACAACATATATTAATACTATCGTGAGTGCAAGTAGACTAATACTTTATGTAAAAGGGGATATTATGAGCTTGTGATTTTAACGTTACTAGATATTTACGAAACGTCCTGCAAACGTAGCTCCGGAAAATTTTTTGTAACTTTTTTTTTTGTTGGAAAAAAATCTACTTTTCTGAAATAAACATAAAATGGAAAATTATTTTTAATAAGACAGGCATGCTAAGTTTATATTTTAACGCTTACAAATGAATATACACGTCTACGACTATATCATCTCAACAATTTAGTATTCAACAAATTGATGAGGTTAGGCCTAACCTCGTTAGTTCTACATAAACCAGTTATAATGAAAGAAACGTGTTTACTACAATACATACAGAAATTGGAAAAGAAAATACACTTAGGTAATACAGAATTAGTTTGGAGAATACTGTTTATAATACGAATACAATTAGATTGGCAGAAGTTTCTATGTGTGAAAATGTAAACTCTCGTAACGATATTTTTACACTGTTACACATCGACAGTGCTCTTTGTATACATATAGAAACATATTTTAAATAAAACTCTTTTATTTTTACAACGAAGAGCAGTACTTTTGCCACCTAGTATTTATTTATAGACATTAAATAGCCTCGCTACGCACGTTTACAATATAGCATCTGCAGTCGGTATCACCATTCCGAAGGTTTAGAAGTTCACCACCAGATGTCAGCCACTTTGCTTTGCATCTCCCATACAAATTTCTCTCTGACAAAGTTATGACGTATTTGTGAGAGCGAGAGCACTCTAGGGTGAATTGAGACGCGCCTCACCTAACCTAAATTTATTTTTACGTAGGATTACTTCTAACGTCTCTAGAAACATTTTTCATAAGTAGTTTTAAGTAAAATAAATTGTTAGATTAGATTATTTTAGGTTAGGTAAGATACTCTAACCTTTCCTAACCTAAAGTTAGATTAGGTCAGGTTCACGGTCTAAGAGGAAGAGGTCTTGACACTGCGTATGCTCTCCAGCTAGAGAACGTGACCCCTTCATGTCGCTGAGCGCTAGTAGTTATTTGGTGGAAGATTTGTCTTGTTTACATCTCGCGTTTTAACACTTTTGCCATTATTTACATAAAATAATGTTAATAAGGTAAGCTGATATAGTATATACATGTTCCATGTCCATAAATGCATTGGCATGTGTGGAACTGTTTATAAAAGTAGTCTGAAGAAATATATTGTGTATTATTGTTTTAGTGAACACATTCGAACAAAAACTATATTTCGTGTCCTACAAAATTTTAGAATCGTTGCAATGTGCATCTACATGTAAAGATAAAAAAATTTAATTTTACTGTTGTAAAAAAATGTTTTCCAATATAAAATTACGTTCCCATTTTTTTATTCGATATAATACTCGCAATTCCAGTAACAACTTCACATTTTAAGCTAAGCCAAATACAAAAACAAGTCAAATCTTCCACTAAATTATATATTACTAGCGCTCGGCAACAAGAAGGGAGTCACATTTTATTCCTCAGTGTCAAGACCTCTACCTTCATAGACCGTGGTCAGGTTATATTACCTAACCTAAACTAATATTAACGGACCTAACTTAACCTACCCTAAATTATCCTGAAATAACATACAATTTTTATGTAGAACTACTTCTAACGTATTTAAAGAGATTTTTCGTTAATAAACTAGAGGTCTACCTCTACATCAATTGTTTGGCCGGTACACGATGAATGATGATTCTTGATATTTACCACAAAAAATAATGCAATTTTATTGTATAACACAACTTGTACCTTAGACATATAGTCGCTTCAATGTAAACTAAGTAAAACAAATAATAAGTTAACTGTACAGCGTTTGAAATTTTAAGAGAACTGAAAAATTAAGAAACGAAATGAAGATAAAAAGAACCTCCGGAGGGCCGGAAGGCCAGGAGGAGTAAATGTAAATAAAATAAAAGAAACGAGTGGAGTGATGAACAATGGATGGCGAGAAGAGGCAAGGAAGACACCTCACAGCTAGGACGAGCATATTTGAATATCCGTGTCTTTGTATGACACCACAGTATCATTATGATAGTAGGCGAGCCAATGCAATTGCGGGAGGATCTTGAGCTGATCTCAGGGTAGTTATTGTTGTAAGAGTAAACTGCCATTTGTCTGCTGCACATAATGCGACATTTATTACCGTCTTAATAGATGACTTCCGTACTTAACATACATTAGGAACTATAAATAACTTCGTTATATTAGATCTGTGACAATAAATCCAGTATGAAGGGTGCCACCGACCTGAGCATTGAAGGTTCATAAGTAGAGGTGCGTGAATTTCGCAGATTCATCTGGCAGCAGACTATATTTTTCGGTCCTATACACACTCTGGCCGAATTTCAGCATACATTGGCTTCCAACTGTACAAGCGGGTAGCACGCGATAGTGCTGTGAATTATTTACTTATTTACTACCGGCTTGCTTTAGTCAAATGTGTGCCGAGACTACCTTCGTCCAATCACAGAAGTTACAGCCAAGTATATGGTATTGACGTTCAACCTGACCTAGAATATATCCCCGAAATTCACGTACCTCTATTCATAACTAGGGACATGTTATAATCAACTATATCCTATGCAGACTCAAGTCCCGACCATTTGTCCACTAGCTGCTACTCAGTGGAACAGCAGACAATGAACTAATAGACGGGGCTTGATTATGCATAGTACAATGGATTCTAGCCTGCAGGTCATTGAATTCGTGAAATTTTCCTGTCCCTATACATTAGTGACGAAGCTATAATAGTGACCTTGAGGCGCGCATAGTGCCGTAAAAAACTTACTTACGAACACTCTGCAAGACATTGGAAGCGTGTGGGAGGCGGTGCCTCTAAGTAGGTTCATATACCAAACGATAGAAAATTGTATTGAAATACAAAGTTCTGTATATTTTTCTATATATTGACTGCATACAAATAAATAATGACTTAGTTGAGCTCTCCTTATATCCTGAAACTGGATTTACCCAAAAACGTTTATACATTTTCTAAAAGTATTTTTTGCAGATAATTCTTTATATTTACAAATAACTTCTGACCGTGTAACAAATGTAAATTGAACGCAACTCACATTTTCCTTCAGCGACACACAGAAATGGCTGAAGCCTGCGTTATAAGAAAAATCGTTACACATAATTTTATTGTATATATTGCATTGCCTTGTGTTGTATTGTCATAGTAAATATTGTTTTTAATGGAATATTTAATCGCTACTACCTCAGAACTTTCCGAAAATAAATCGGTCATTCTTGCCTCTACTACCAGTTGCAATTTTTTTTTCCTCTGGTTCTCATTGAATTTATATTTGCATTGTTTCGTGTTCAGTAGACTTTAGTTATGACGTATAAATAAGATCCAAGTTGGTTAAAACGATACCAAGGGGACTTTGAAACTGTTACTGTAACATTTAGGACTCTCTATTATTTTTGTAAGTGTACACGTTTGGGTTTTAAATATTTTATTACCTCGTCTGTTTTTATGTTACTCTTACTATCATATCATATAGTTAAAATAACTTTAAGATAAGCGAACAACCCACTATTTTTTTGTTGTAGAATAATTTCACTTGGTTTTAAACATTTGTTCCGTAATTTTCTTTTGTAGATGTTTATGTAAAATATATTTTAATCTATATAAACTAGTAAAAATACAGTCATTTTATTTTTTCAGAAAGGAATGCAGTCCGCAAAAGCCGTGGTAGGTAGTATATATTGAGTTTTGAAATGTAGCAGATCACAATTTAAAAAAATACAAGTTTGTTCCGCATTTTAAACCCAGATAGTTAAAATTACTTCAAGTATCCTGTGCGAAGGCATTTTTTCTCCTCGCTAAGGCTCACAGGAATACTGATAAAAATTTATCGCTCATAAATCTATTCTTTACAGCCTACATAATCCCACGCATCGCGGAAAACTTTTTCCTCCCTGCCCTCCCCCCTCCCCCCCCCCTTCACCCCGCAATTCGCAGACCTTGGAAATTTGTAAACTCGTTTTTAGTTTTAAAAACACTGTCGTTTCAACAGTCGATCAGCTTGTCGCCGTGCTTTTGTTAGCAGCGAGTGTGAGGTTCGCATTAAATTCGCGGTTTGCTGATAAATGCGGAGATAATCGGATATGCTATGAGCCAAGAACACACGCGATTGTGTCAATAAGGATTTGAGAGGTCTTTCCTTGCACTCATTAAGGGGGATGGAGCCCCAAAGCAATGAATTTTCACAATTTTTCATTTAAAAGTTTGACTTTACTTACTACCGAAAATCAAGGCCCGACGTTCTGTAAATTATATTTTGTACGCATTCTTACGTGATTACGTAGCTACAGACTTTCTTATTTACTGGTACTTCGGGAGGAAAGAAAATACTTATTATTTACTTTCTACCCTCAGTGCTTCGCAAGTTTTTGTTTTATGGTTCCGTTGGGTGATTTTACATAGCAGCAGTCTAAAAAAGCAGTTTTAGTCATTTTGAGGTGCCCGGAACCGTTCTTCTAAATATGATATCTATAAAATAAGAAAATATATGTAAGCATAGTTTTAAATGTGTTTTCTTTTTATATGTAATGTATCGAAAACATAGTAGTGTTTCATAAAAATGTTTCGCCTAGCACGCTGCAACAATGTTTATGCGCCGCGTTCCTACATAACCGAGAGCCGAGCAAGCGGTCGGTGGACGTACACGTTGAGCGATAGCTGGGCGTATTCTTGTCTGAGAATGTATCCTGAGGAATGGAAAACAAAGTACGACATTGACCTGGAAGGAGTATCTTAAATTATTTGTTTAATGTAAGTGCGTGTGTGCATATATGTATATATATATATATATATATATATATATATATATATATATATATATATATATATATATATATATATAGTAAACCATTGGACCTATATTACAATATTTCGCTGAAACCCGACTCATTTTATAATAGTATTGAAACTCTTGTATCAAAACTTCGACTCAAGTAACAAAGATGCGACCTTGCTTCAAAAACGTTTAACTGTCGTAGGTAGGCTGTATTATTCTCTGAAAAATTAGAGTAAACGAATCAACCTGAAATGGTGCTAGTTTATTAACTAAAGAATAGCGTATTCGCTCCCTGAGCGGCTCATTGCTGTATGGTCAGTGCGTGTTCTACCGACATGTGTTGTTAACTGCTCCTTCTTTATTCCTGAAAGATTTACAATTTAGTTGCCGTTAAACACACACACAAACACACAAACGTTTCCGTATGTCGATTGGTTTTCTCGGGGAGCTCATTCGCATCGATCATACTTTCCGCCGTTACTCCATAGTACTTATATCAAACTCCCAACGCTGAAAACTTAGAATTCGAGAGGCCTACGTAGAGTATGTTAACTGTCCACGTTTGAGGCGTGGATACATGTGAGCGATAAGACCAGATTTACACGACTGAGCTCGACTATACTTCTCCCTACGTCTTACCATAGTCGTGATGTAAGGAGCAGTGTTGTTCTTCCCAAATGGGAATACATATAACAAATTTGTTATATTGCTTTTCAGAACTCGCGTGTTTTCCACCTAGAAAACTATTATTACACATTTTTACCAAAGAGTAGGCCTACTTTCTACTTACTTTTGACCACAGAATCAGGCGGTGCAGTTCGTATCCATGATTCACATGACATTTTATGCAGCATATATTAATGATATTGTAGTTGTTCATTCATGTACAGCAAACACTACAACGTATCAGCGGTCATGTTTTATAATACTCACGTTAGCATCGTGTACACCTTTTATTCAACTAGTTTAATGAAGTGTTATGTATGCAGATTTTAAATGACGGAACATATTGTTACATTCAGTGGACTTTTTTTTTTTTACCCTTTGGAGCGATTTTCGTGCATGTGTTGGCCAGACGTTTGTCGATTTATTTATATTTTTATGCGGAACAATCCCATGGAGTTTGTATGTTGTAATTGTTACTTCTTGAAACAAAATATTTCTTTATTTGTAGTTTGTATTATTACAAATAACTTGCAGATAGGATTATTTTCGAAATAAATGTCTTTTAGAGGTACAAGGACCATCTACTTGCGCACCTCACTGACCCCAACAAACTTCCAGGAAAGTTCACTTAACTTGCAACAAACACAGCTAGAGCCAAGAGTTTGTCGCGAATACATATTTCTTTCATTTTGTTTCAATAGTTTACGTGTTGGCAGCTGTGCTTCGTGGTTATTGGCAACGTGTCTTTGTTCCATAATCAGTCTCTCCGTTGATTGCACCGATCAGATAAGGTTATATCGACACCGTATGCCTGCGATTTGCCAGTATAACACCAGAGAAGTGACAGTTAATACATCCGATCACTTACCACGAAACAGAGCTATAGATGTTTACAAATGTACTGAAACCAAATAGTAAAGAAATCTTTTCGCCAGAACTACTTATAGCTTACCGTCATATAGCCATCTGTCTTTGCGCTGCCGAAGTACTGCGAAGTAACAAGAATTTTGCCGAGGCCAGCTGCAACTTCTCCGAACTGAGCACATCTGTTTTGCGCACCCCCCCCCCCCTGCATCGCTTTTTACCCTTCGCGACCAGCCATGGATGTTAATTTACAGCCATAAATAACGATGATAATGTTTACGAGGCAGATTATCGCCCTTTTATGGCTAAATAGATGCGGGCACAACATGTCTTTGGAGGGTAAAAACTTTAATGTTCCCTAGAGTCTGCTCGCTACCTGTTACGCAGAGACATTACGCTGAACCACTTATTGCGTTCATAAACTACCGCAAACATATTTTATGTGTTTCAGGATGATCTGGTACCAGATTACGTTTATGTATCTTTAGTTGATACATGACAGGTCGGAATAAATAAATATAGGTATGCTGAACATTTACCTTGTCTCTCTAATGGGCATAATAGTAAAACTTCTAACAGAAATACTTCATAGGGGCAAATGCAAAGTGAGTGAAACTGATATTTCTTTTTAAAATACCACTCATTATAAATAGTGATTGGGAAAACGTTTGCATGCATTTGATATTTTTACCGAGCGGGGTGGTGCAACGGTAACACGTTATACTAGAAATTCGAAAAGACCCGAGTTAGATTCTTGGCTCCTGCCATCCTGATTTCTGTTTCTAGGCTATTCATAAATCGCTTCATGGAAATGATAAGATTATTCCTTAACACAGGCCAGTTCTGTCCTGTGTATACGGTGGTAGCGTGTATCCGTCCCAAAAGTACTTCGCTTGCCGACAAGACGTTTTAACATAAAAAATATAAATTATATTTAAAGAAATAATTTTCAAAACACCACTTTTTCGAAACGGACTTAAAATTACAAAATAATTATTCCTACGAAAATAGGTTACTTCGAACATTGAAAAAAATAATAATAATAAACGTGGGGCTCATGCAAAAGAAAGTAGTAAGGAATGTACAGAGTAGCTGTTTTTGGGGAAACCCACACGACAGTTCATATCATTTTTCAGTACAATAGAATTGTGATTGACTTAGGTGAACTATTAATGCATTAATTATTGATTGCATACATTTCACGATATTTCTCGTTTTAAATCTTACTTTTATAGACGAAATATTTTTATTATTTTTGTCCGTTTTAACAACGTGTTACCTTAAACATTTTATTTGAATGTTGTTTTCTTATTTTTAGTCTTGCTTGTGTTCTGAGCTATTTATGAAGATTCAAGCCCCTAGCTCATTGGGAAGTCGGCTTATCACGGTATACTAAAAAAATTCATAAACACCTCTAAGAATACATGCTGACCATATACATATATACCTACAATCATAAGTGAGGTGATTCCTGCTGCCTCAGCTTTCGTTGCTTCAATCTACAATCGTTTTTTGTGTAAACGAAACCTTAGACACTGGAATCGACTTGTAATAGTGACTTTAATTATATTTGTCGAAATTCGTTTCCATAGAAAATTCAGTATTTTCTCTACCGAATGCTACTAAAATATTGAACTTCTATATTGAAAATTGGTGTGGCAAATATACGTATTCATCCCTCTTAACAGACGGAGGACAAATGCGTGTGATGTATACAAATTGTGGGATCATGTATACACAGGTTTCTGTGAGACTTCGTAAGAAATGAAACTACCCAGTGGTTCACTAACTTTGATCTCAATCGTTACTTCGATTATTTTTAAGTGTGACGATAGTAAAAATTAATGTGTAAAATAGCTTAGGGTAGATGGGAACACGTGGTAGTAGAAAATACAGACCTACTTTATTTGTAATGTAATATACATTACCATAAAACAAATATAAGAAAATACAATGGTAAAATATTCAGTACAGACTAGTATTGACAGGTCTTAGGTTACACACATTAAAAAACTAAACGATTACAATCACCCCAATGTTGTCATTTGCCCTTACTGTTCCCGTGTCAACCACGTAGAGTATGTTTGGTTTTGGAAACATTGTTATGTTTGTATACACTTCAGCGTGTTATAAAATAGATTGTGAGGAGAAATTTATTTCGTTATTTCGTTACGTTCGTTTTTTAAATTTTCAATTCTGGCCCACATTTTTTAGTGTTATTTCATGAAGTAATAAGAAATTAAATCGAAGTTTTGTTAGTGGATCAAGTAAATAAACTATTGATAACCTCACGCGGATGAAAGACGGTTTAAGCTATTTTGGAAAGGGGTGAGGGATGCGCTAATTAGTCTCCTCCATATTTCTTTCCTTATTATTATTAATATTATTATTGCATTATATGTTATTTGTGCTGTGCATGCAGAGTAACGGATGTGTTGTTGTCTGAAAAGCAGTTCGCTTGGCGTAGCTTGTAGAAAACTGATGGAAGTCTGCGCTGCTCTGTACCAACTCTGCTCTGTTACCAACACCACAAAGGACACTTCCCGTAACAAATAAAATAACCTGTTTCTGTATACATTATGGAAAATATTGACATTAGTTAAAATTAGTTGCTGCTATTTAGTAAACTTCTAACAATCAATGCCCAGAATGCCATGAATATCATCACTGGCATGTTGCACAATTACCCAAATAATAATTTATTTTAAAGGGACATTTTAAAATTTGGAAGATTTTTTCGGTTTATATTTTTAATGTAAAGCTCGTTTATCTAGTCATTCAATACAACCAGACTTAATTGTAAAACCACAACGTTGGCAGTGCTGCTGAGACGCAGCGCCTCTTCTTATACCTCTCAGTTATGGAACGTAGACATAGCTGCTGTCTCTGCGCTCTTCGCATTCAGTCACGTCTGCTCCCGTTAGCGGACAGTGCCGTATTGCTTTCTCACACCAATATCCCCAGCTGAAATAGCGACCCAAGTAAATTTGATGCTGTCGCGCTCTCAGTACAGGCTGTCCTGAAACGGGTGTTTAAGAATCAGACCACAAGAATCCGGCGCGAAATCGGAGACGAAAATGTTAGTGTTGACGCGTAATGCGGTGACATTTTTCGTGCACAATATGGCAACACAGCGCGTAGTTAGCCCCCTTTTACACTACGCAGATAGTCATTTCGGGTGACTGTGCATATTACGTTTCGTGGAACTATAGTAAAATTTGCCAGGTACTTAGTGTAAAAACTGTTAATATTTTGTACTATATGTCACGATGCAAGACAAAATTTACAGTACAAATTGTGAACTGGAAATATCAGGTTCTTTATAGGACTACAAAATGCGTTGTTTTCTCTTCTGTAAAATGGCTTTGTCGCCTCCGATTGCGACATGTAAGTACATTTTTATTTTGTGGAATATTGTGGTCATACGCCATTGCAGTACATTTCGTCCAAAAAAAAAGGATAAAACAAAAGAAACAACAAAAGGAAAAAACTTATTTAGGTGTAATAAACACACATATAAACACATACTAAATTTAAAAAAAAAATCCTGAGAGAAATTGTTAAATCACATAAAATAAACATAAACGAAAAATAAAAGTTCAAAACGAACAACGAAGCAAAGCAAAAAACAACAAAAACTGAAGAAACCAAGGATACCAAAATACAACAGAAGATTTTATCAGAAGAGCTAAACTGAATGGTTTTGTTGGATATAAGCCATTGCTAGCCACTTTACGGGAGATGACATTTATTTAATGAACAGTAATATTTAGTCACAGGTGATCAAAAATTAAATTTCTTAATTTAAATGTCTACAAAAGATCCCGAAGAACTTATTTTCGCAGAATGGGGGTATTACCTTTTTTTTTAATTTTATTTTTATTTAAAAGTACGTTTAATTTAATGAATATTGGTACCTTGTGTTCTTTATTTGCGTCCGTATAACCCGATAAAACGTAAATAAAGAGTGTTTATTTTAGGTCATTAAAAACGGGTGCCGCCATGTTGATGTCCCTGTGACGTCATTGGACTTGTTATTGCATGTTTGTTTATTCTTAACTCTACAGCAACTTATGTTTAGTTCATGAAATTGCGTTAAATCCTGTTGTGTGTGGTAAGAACGGTTAAGGATGGAACTCCGAGTAGTCAAAAGTGTCTATAGTGGCTCCTTTGAGCAGCACTACAGTTAAATTTACTCCAAACACAACATTTACTACAGCGACGTGTGACAATACGAGACGGACTGCGTGGTTTCTACGAAAACGTCACCTGAAACAGTCTGCTATTAGCGACAAAAGTATGGTTTATGTATGCAATGGTTTTTTCACCGTGTTGTGTACCGTATGACACGGTAAGCATGAAATAAATAACTTCTTTTAAGTTAAAAAGTTGCGACTAAATCTCGACATCTGTTCAATTTATTGTCGTTTTGCTGTTCCACTGCGTGGCCGCCCCGCCAGAAAACAGCTTGGCCAATAGGCGAGTTCAAGGCACCTGTAATTGGCCGATAATTTCAGAGGTGGGCGGGGATTTTGAGAAATGTGTCAATAGATGTCAGAACTCTTACGGTAGGTTTCGCGGTCGCTTATGCGTAACGTAATACCGTAAAACGGGGTGAGATTGTGCCACGTTGGGGTGAGATTGTGCCAAGGTAATTCTACATAAAACAATAGCATATAGTTTTTTATTCTTGTATTCTTTTTTCAAACTGATTTATTCTTCAGGACTACGCCTATGTACTTACCTATTTTTAAATGTATGTAAACAAACATAATACAATTAGGTTGGCTCAATCTCACCCCACTTGGCACAATCTCACCCCGTTTTACGGTAATAATTGAGAAGAGAAATTTCTTTTTAATAAATAAATTAATGCGATATATTATTTTCCCAACTCGCACAATCGAAACGCTGGATCACCAGCCTGTAAAAGCCAGCAGGTTTGCCTAAATACATTCTAACCGTTAGCTCAGTAGATTACTTTTTGGATGCATGCGACCTACACACGGTTGGCTTTAAAACAAGATTTATTATTTTTGAGCGGGTTTGACACAATAAAATGGATTCGTAGTAATATATCATCACTTCGTAATTTTAATTAAATAAACGAAAACTCAAACGTACCACTAAAACGTCGCTATGTGCGAGAGCTACCTTGCTGTCTTCACTCCTCTAAATTTCACTCACACCAAAGAAATCTTCGTTACTAAGAAAATCTTCAACTGTTCTGGTGCATGCATTGACAACGAGCAAATTTTACGAGTTAGCTTTTGTAACCGGGTCCATTAAATTTAACTAGTTTTTTTAAGTCGGTGTAAGATTACAAAACATACTGTAGTGCCTTGCGGGCGGACGGCAAGCGAAAACAATCTGTCCAATTTCATCATACGTATGTTAGCCAGTAAGAACGCGTTTTCAATGTTTACGGCAGCGTTTGAAAATATGGCATATTTAAAGCTCAATAACTTAAAAGTTAAAATACGCACGAAATTATTACTTTTTTGTGGCTGCATTTGGCGTGAAAATATTTTGGAAGAATCATGTAAATATTGAATTGTTTTCCTAGGTGCTACACCCATTGTTCAGACGAAACTTAACATTATTACTGCTCTTGAAAACCACGCATAAATTAGTATCTTCATTATCAAAAAACACTTGACAAGATCATGGCATAATTAGTTTCCTACATTGTTACTCCCGCAGCAACATTCTGCTCTTCTCATTGAAGTAATATCGTTGAAAATGACAGAGCAACGCCGAATATAATTTAACATGTAAATTCTATGTAAAGACAATTTTTTGTGACTTTTTTTCAATACAAAAAGGTTATATATATAAGAGACGTTGTAGTCTACAACATCCTTTTTCACTGTATTTTTTTTTTCAGCTTGGTATATCAGTTGGATTTATTGGCGTACATAAAACAGCAAAATTCAAATTTTGACGTTTGC
>PNEQ01012221.1:41676-61771 GCA_003012365.1 Medauroidea extradentata
TGTGGTGTACAACATATACATATGTGGTGTACAACATATACATATGTGGTGTACAACATATACATATGTGGTGTACAACATATACATATGTGGTGTACAACATATACATATGTGGTGTACAACATATACATGTGTGGTGTACAACATATACATATGTGGTGTACAACATATACATATGTGGTGTACAACATATACATATGTGGTGTACAACATATACATATGTGGTGTACAACATATACATATACAGGATGTCCAACAAGTCCGGTCTCGTAGGGTTTATATAAATTGGTGAAACATGGAATGGTTTAATAGTGATGTAGTGTGTTGGCGTAAGCCAACATCGGTGTGTTCACTTCCATGTGTCATTACGAAAGAAAATGTTCAAATTGATGACCGTGCAGTGCTTTGCACATGCGTATGCGATGGTTCAAATGCTGTATGTACGATGTAACATGGCCGACGGGATGGAGCTGCATGCAGTAAAATTATTGTTATTCACAGTAACATTTCATTACATTCACCTATTTCAACTTTCCTTATGAGACTGAAGTTTGGGACACTCTGTATATCCTGTCTGTCTTAAGCCATTTAATTTACGCCTTGCTATCCAAGAAAGCACGACGCAAACGTAACTCAGTCAAAATAAATCCTATCGAACACATTGTTGTTAACATAATTACGTCAATGACGCTGGTTTTGCAGAATACACATGTTCCCGGTCTTAAAATGTGTACTGAGTGTAGCAGCCCCTATGTTCAGTTTGTTTTGCCCGCTTTTACCGAAACTTCCAGCATGGAAACAATACTTTGCCCTGCTGAGTTTCCAGAGGCTCTGGACTAGCAGCACCAATACTTCTTCAGCGCGGTGTACCTGCGGTAGCGTGACAGGAAATGTTGACATTGTAGCCACCCAGGGACAGCTTCCATTTAGAGCAGCGACAGACGCTCCTGGGGAGTATAATATCACGGAACAAACCACCTTCAGCGCGTGTGTTATGACTCGCGAGCTCCAGTTGTTTGGGAGGGCCTTTGTTTAGGATTTTCAAACATTTCCTCCCCATCCACACGGCTCACTTACACGTCTTCAGATGTTGGAACGATGGGGCGACAAAGAGGAAGGAGACACGAAGAACAAGGTCTCGTCGGGCGAGAGAAACATTAACTTCCGGTAGCTTTGTTATTTCGTGTGTGTGTTACTTGATAAACAGCGTAAAGTGGTTTTCGATTACATAATGTGTGCGGCGAAGGGTAAATATTTAGCGCCGTCTAGGATGCGTACGCACCAGTTGGGAGGGACTGCCTCGTCTTGTTGCGGAGAAGGGGGGCGGGAGTAATGGTAAAGTGCGCTAGGGCCAGACCGACTCGTAGCAGCAGTAATCTGTTCAAACTGACGCTGCATCTGCGCCGGCATGTTACCAGCACTCACAGCGCCGGGACGCCCGCCAGAACTTAAAATCCATGCAAATGTATGCAAATGATCGCAAATTTTATTTCCCGGCATGGGGGAACTGCGCAGGCGGGGCTTAAATCATCCGTATCGCTCCTCGCTTCCACACCCATGTTTCGCGCGTAGGGTTTTTTATTTTCTATTTTTTTTTTGTCCTCCTCCCAACCCCTTCCCACAAAAATAAATTGCTTGGCTGCGATTTTCAAGGGTGTCCCGTTTCGGCCGCGTATGGGAGAAATTAGGCTGACTTAGAAACGACTTACACTGCCGGTGAAATGCAAAACGGAAACAGGAAAATGAACACTATATAGGTCGGTAGGTGTAACAAAAATTCATATTAAATATTGCTGTCTATCCTGTCTGAGAGGAAGATTTAACTAAGCTGAGTAAAAACAAAAATCTGCTTGGCGTAACCAAATAATTTGTCTACAAGTACCAACTAAATATTTTTTGATGCTGAAGCCAGTAAACTTTGTTGATCTTACTTACTTATTGCCCAAACATCGATTTTTGAAATCTTTGTTTTTTACTTCTTAAAAATGTTTTGAATATGTTTTTGGCATTAATTATACCTTACCAATAATGTTAACAACACATCGAAACAAAAACAAAATTTAAAAATTTACCATCGTGAGTGACAGTCTCAATCTTGAATGTTTGTATTTTGTGACATAACTTTTTTTTGGGCTAAATTCACTAAACTTCAACTTAACTGCAGAATATAATACATATAAGCCATCATTTTAGACATTATAAATGTTTTATTTTCCGTTACTATGTTGTTACAGATCGAATTGCCGTTAATAAAGTAATAAGAATTGTGTAATTGCCTTTCGATCCATAACAACAGTAACGACTAAAATATATTTACGGTGTCTACAATTTTTGCTGTACATAGTGTTTCGTTCTGAATCATGGGAAAAAAATATGATGGCAACGAGAATCATGCCCGGAACCTTCATGCTCAAATACTCAAGGATCGTATTGTATAGCACTCACTGCCAGACTGAGCGTTAATAGTGAACAAATTTTTATCAGTTTATTACCGTTAAAAATACACACGTATATGTATCACCCATCATTCATCTTCCAACAAATGTCAGATAATACAGAAGAAATTTATTATCTAACAATGTAAAATGTGTATTAAACTAACATTTAGAGTATTAAAGATGAAAAATTTTGATACGCCTTCAGGAATGCTAGTGGCGGTATATTGAAGACGGCTGTGTATCATTTGCCTTAATTAGCAACTGACTGTCAGAGAAAAACATCATGTTTGTTGCTCGCAGTGAAGGAGGTTGTACCGAGCTCACACTAGCGTACTAAAATGAAACGTAATAGTTCCACAAATACGCGTGTTTTGTTGCTCGCTGTGAACGGGATTGACTCCATGTAGCACGCAGTTTTCTTGTCGCTGTGGAAAGTTCAAGGATGCAGTTAACAGAAAAACTAGCGAGCTAAAATGAGACAATCGGACTCCAAGAAGGCGTGTACGCAGGGGTTGTCTCAGGCGCTTGTTACCTGAGCAGTGGAGTTACCACCAGTACTGCCGGTACGTCAGGCGACACGCACGCGAGGCACTGGTACTTCTCGTGAGCAGACGTCGTTCTGTGGAACAGTCGTACATGTGACGTGACTGTCCATCACACCGCCAACTAGCGTAATGGCCAGGCACCCCACCTCATGCCGCGTGCCGACTCTACATCCTCCTGACAATTACATTAAGTCTGTTCATGTGCAAAGTGTTATGGGTTTTTCATGACTGTGTAACTTCACACTAAAGAAAATTAAGTAAAATGATACCGTAACTAAAAGAAATTGTAATTGTTTTACAGTTTTCAACACTTTTATATAAATTGTGGAACTTAAATTTTATTAAATTAGTCACAGTGGTATACCTTCTTTCAATTTTTCTTGAAGGCATACTAACACCACGGAGAATTTTCTCGGGAATTGGACAATTAGTTCGCCTTCAATCAGTGTTTAATATAAAGCTACTTTTTCTTTAAATGTTATATATGCACTCCCATGAAACTTTTTTATCATGTAATAGTATCTTTCGTATTCGTTGTGAGATGCGGGTTAACGTAGTGGTATAGCTAAATTTCGTAATAAGAACTGCATATAAAACTATTTAAATTATCTTAATCGCCCTAATAATTTTTTTTTAATTTTGCATGGTTTTTTACATTATATTCACATTATTGCTTGATTATATATATATATATATATATGTGTGTGTGTGTGTGTGTGTGTGTTGGTGTGTGTGTGTTGGTGTGTGTGTGTTGGTGTGTGTGTGTGTGTGTGTGTGTGTATATATATAAAGCCGGTATATAAAGTAATTTATGGTCTCTTGGACGCTCTTTGATGCTACTTGGAAAGTAAACAATTCTACGTGTGATATTTGATATTTATGCTAAGCACTGCTCAACTTATGGAAGTGTAGGGCATGATCTCTTGTATCTACTGTTTTTACGATGCCAATTTTGTAAAGCTTAAACTAGAGCAGATATAAAAATTTTGTTTGGCTGTTTTGTTATAACGTTTTTGCCGTGATAGCGAATTGTTTCCAAAACAAGAAATTATACGGTTTCGGCTAAAAAATTGCAACGTTTATCTCTGCTCCTGATTCGTTGCTTTTCGTGTATGTCTGCATGAGCGACTGATAGTGTTCGAGGATAAAGTTGTTATTATTACACTGGCGGTATGTCAAATAAATAAACGTTTTGTTGTATTTATTGGTGACGTAGGGTTTCGGACCCCCGATGCGCCAGAGTACAGGAGTCACTATTACTAACTATTAAACTTTTTTATGCTATATATATCCCCGTGCATGGAAAGAAGATAAAATATACGCTTTTACTGATCGATATTTTATATCCCGATCTATAACTGCAATTTCGCACCGACTTCTTAAATTCGCGAGGCGCCACTTTACGTAGGCGTCTCTACATCCAGTAATATATCAAACCGATGCCTCACCAACGTCTTTCGCGTCCGGCACACGCGACAAGAGTGCCTATAACCCCCGCACAGCGACCAGGCTCCCCCTCCTCCTTCATGGAGACAACTACCAGCCAATCAGCGACCTCCTGGCACAATGGCTCATCGTTATCCTCAACCATACGAAAACCATTTATTCAATCTCTTTTGAAAATTAGTACATTTGACATTTATATTTATTAGCATGACCTGTTAAAGTTTAATTAGTATGCTTTCAATATTTACATATGTTTAATATTTTGTCACAGCATGACGTCCATCTAAGCCCCGCCTACAAGCAACGGCGGTTGGCGCCCTCAAAGGGGGAGAGGGTTGGTTTGGCCCTCTTTCCCAAAGTCAGTCAACCAGAATTTCGTTAATTACATAATTAGCTAAAACCATAGTATTAACTACCTCGAAAAAAAATAAGCCAACATGGAGAAAACTATTTTAAACAAAACTGCCAGACAGATTTTTTATATTCACTCTCGTTTAGGCGTAAAAGAATATTTATCGCAAAAACAGTACACTCGTTTCCCTCGAATGAAAAATATTTTTCAGTGTTACTGTAAAAAATTTCTCCGTCGATTTTCGGAATTTCCGGTAAACATTTCTCCGGATACCTCCGTGAATTCACGGAAACTTAGTTCTTAATCCAACAGAAGTTTCCGTAAAACAGTTTCATCACACAGAACTGAGCCATATTTACATGTCTATAACGCTACAATTGCATTTCTACAGATTTGCAGATTTGCGGGTGATGTTATTAAAATATATCCATAATATTTACATCTGTCTAACCCATACATTTTTTATTTTCTCCGTGCAAGTGTCCACAGCAGACTTACGGACATATTACGTATGATTTCGCAGAGTATATTTACTGTAGACATTTCCGTATTTTACTTTTACGGACACGATTTCCGTTTATTAACGGTACATTTCCGTTAAAATTTATAACGGTGTACATGAGAGTATTTCAAGTGTACCGAATGCCAGTGGGATTTTTAGTATTTTACTATGAAGTACTAGGCAACAGATGCTAAAAACTCTCACAAACATAAGGTGGCACTGTTAAAAATTATTTCCGTTGTTTTACGGAGAAGTGCTGGTAAAAAATTCCCCAGAAGTGTCGGTTAATATACGGAAGGCAACTAGCTCAACTTATGGAAACTCGCATATTTATGTGACTTCTTTAGGATGCAGACGCAATAATGTGTTCGGTTATTAATTTAGTTTCTTCTCGTAGTTTTACATATGTTAAATTAATGAAACATAATTATGTATAACTGTGTTACAAAATAATGTTTCCGTTAATTAAACAGACGTTTCCATAAATTTGCCCGTAAATTCACGGAAATTTTTAACAGTGAAGCTATTAATTAAATAAACTTTTTCTTTGCTACAATACAAGTTTTGTTTTGGCAAAGAAAAGTTTCTTTAGATATTAACCACTGCATAGTTGCTACGCTGCAAAAAATTGCGTGTACAATAATTGTAACAAAATCGTGCTATAGTCTACGCCACAAGCTAGTTCACTTGATACAGCTTGGCATTGTCGTTTCAGATACGAAATGCGATGCACAGTAGACTGCTGAAAACAATACAGTAATACTGTCGAGTCTAGTACACGCGAGCATCTTTTTTGTTTTATTTTATTTTTCTCCGTGGTTGTCAAACACACATTTTCACTACGTGTTTTAATGTTCTTCTGCCTCTCTGTATAATTCGTGGCTATCAGTATCTTCACATGAAAGAAAATACCTTCTTGTTCACCTCGACGTGTAGCAAACTTGTGTCTTGTGAACAGCTACCGAGCATACTAGTGGCTGGCATACAAAGACTTGTATACTAGATAGTGTGGGATAGGTACGGTTCAATATTTAGTTATGTTTCTTGTACAACTAGAATGTAAACAAACAATTTTTTTTGTGAATACGCAACTATTGGCAGAGACGGAGTATTTTAAAATAAATAGTTTCTTGCTGGACAAAAAGCATCTATTGAAGGAATATTGCTGGATCGCGCACCATATCGTGTAAAATGGGATATTATCTATTATCAAAAATATTTACATTTTTACGTTTTATGTGTATATATTTATATATTGTGCAGGAACAGTAAACATTGTACAAATAACCGCAAATTCAACATTTTAATTCTGTACAGCTTCTTGTACAGGGAAGTTTATCGTGTAAACACTTCATTTAGTAAAATACTAGCTAGAACGCTCGATTGTGTTCTTTCATGTGCTCATTTAATGCCCATTTTAATTTCAAGTAAGATGCCCGTGTGTACTCGGTCAGATAAGTGAATCTGTTCGTAATATAGACTAAACTATTAATATAGTTTAACAGTAAGACCAGCTTTGTGTTGGGAAAAGTATTGTTTTGGTTCAAAGGAAGTAATAAACTTTCGCAAACCAAACTTCTAAGCAAAGAAGTGTAGTAGTACGACTAAAAATATGTTTTTTTTTATGTAAATGCAGATTCTTTGTTTCTGCCTTTCGATGTTCAGCACTAAATGAAAAAAAATTGTAAAGAAAACTAAACTATTTGACAGTGAACAAACAACACTAGCTCTCTCCTTTACTTGTCACAGGCCTCCCGTCGAATATTCTCCACCAGGCTGCGGTCGCAGGTCGATCCTTACGTCATAGTCCTCCACACTCGTCGCCACCGACGTCGGTCGCTTTCTGCTCAGCTCTCACACTCTCGTGTCCCAACTAACGTAACTAAACTCTCTCTGGGTCACTACAAATCGCCCATATGTATGACAGGTCGTTTCTGGAAAGCTACTCCCGAGACCAGCTGAAGATCAAAAAGGCATTTCTAAAATATTCTGAAAGCAAACAGCCCATCGTCCTTGACAGTGGCTTATTGTTATGTCTTTCCAGAACTAAGCCACGTACTGCTTATCCAGACAGTATTAAATCACACGTTACTATAATGTGTCGCATCACAGCTAAAGAACCACACATTACATACCGCGCAAATGAAGAGTTATAAAATAGCCACGCTAGCAAATACAGGACGTGGGGAAGGGGAAGTGTCAAGGCGGGCATCGACAGCCACACATCAGTTAGCGCGGCCATCTTTAACTGTCGGTCAAGATCGTAACTATAGCTAGCGGGTGGCAAGCAGTGTTTTTTATAAACTTGATTTATGCTCGTAGCGTGGTAACATTGCCAGGCGATACCCTTCAGGTCACTGGTCCGTGTGTTATTTTTTACTTGTTACCTATTTTAAAGCCATCTCGTTTTTTTTTTTTTTGCAATGAGAATTTTACAAGACTAAAATTTGTTAACATTAGAATAATAAGTAATTTTAAAAAATTGTTTACAGCTTCGCATAAAAAAATTCCATACAAATAAAAAAAGAGCAACGTCAATTTCTCTATAAAGGGTGATGCTATTACCAACATAATTTTCACAAGTTTGGGATCTCTTTTCATACAAAACCCTTTGCTGGCAGCGCTTATTACTCAAGGCCGCTGGAGACGTATATTTCCAGCAAGTTCTTCCGTGGTCGACGTCAGAAGATTGGTACCGGTACATAAATAAAAGAGTTTAGAATTACAGTTTCCATGGGCCTTAGCTTTCACACTTAAGGGAATAGTTAATTACATCATTTTGTCGTATATTTTCGTAAGAGATAACTTGCCAGTATTTAAAATTCAAATTCACATTTACGCTGCATAGTGTCGAAGCTGAACAGAAAACTTTACGCTGTTGACCTAAAATTATCATGAGAGTGTTTCATTATTTATTGCGTGGTAGTCATAATTCAAACATTATCTCGTTCGGGAGAACACGGTTTCGATTCTCGGATTCTGCTCGTTCAGATTTCGGTTTTTCAGGGTTTTCCGAAATAGCTTCAACATAATGCTGGGATGGTTTCTTAACACATGCCCTGACTGACTCCCCCGTGTACCTCTACCAAATCCGTGATCCTGTTTGTTGACACATTTTTCTGGGTGTGTTCTATCGTTAGAAGTGCGGCAATTTCTCGGGTTCATCAGGCAGCAGCCTATAATTTTCAAACCTATAGACACACTGGCCACACTAGATTGTCAATGGTGTCTGACTGTACAAGCGAGTAGCATGCGATAACTGTACGAATTATTTCCTCACTACTGGCTTGCAATAGCCAAAGGCGTGTCATAACAGCCGTCAGCTAATCATAAACCCGACAGTGAAGCAAACGTTTTTTGGCTTTCAACCTAACCTAGAATATATCTGCGATATTAGCGTACCTCTATCCATCGCCCAAAACTACCAATGATGTTCCGTTGAACCTCGGTCACCGCAAAGTTGTATACGTTAATAGTAACAATGGGCCAAATATTGGTTTCGTGTTTCACGTTAGAGGGTACAACAAAGAAAAATCACCAGTTTTTCTTCATTACCAAATATTCTGTCTGCTGTGCTAGATAAACACACACATTCTCTCTCTCTCTCTCTCTCTCTCTCTCTCTCTCTCTCTCTCTCTCTCTTTGTCGCTGTACATTGCATTCTTATTAACATGGCATTGAAAATAGTGCTTTTATATCCAGTTGCGAAATTATTCCATATACATTAACTATGTGAACAACAAAATTGACGGGGAAAAAATTATAACAGTCATTATAAATCGACATCCGGGAAGGCTGATGAAACGTGTAGGATATAAAACCAAGATGGCACCGCACTTAAGGCACCGAGACTCAAATAAAGAGTACCGTCTTCGACGGCGACCACAGCAGAACTTGCTGGATAAACGTCTCCTGCGGCCATGAATCACAGGGGCTGCCAGAAGAGGGGATGAGTTGATCTGACCGCGCACACAGCAGCGATTACCAGAGGCAAGGATATTGGACCACACTGCGGCGCGTGTTCAAGCCCCTTCGCCCCGGATATACACCCCGACACTAACTGCCATATCTCCTCCGCCAGATATTTATGCCTTGAAGAGGGGGAAGGAACTGAGGGATGGAGAGGGGGTAGAGGGGTTAATGCGCCCCTAATACAATATGGCGCCAGGGTTTTAATATTTTTTATCAGCGCAGATAATGCGTGGTATAAACATGAAGTGCGGTGTCGTGGGGTAGCGAGATCGCCAGGGCCTGAGGGCCTTATTTCCGAGGGGTGGTAACTGCTCGCCACGAGGGGTGTGCGGGACCCCATGTTTTTATCGGTCAGCGGCCGTAGTAGTCTCGGAAGGTCCCGCCCCAGCTCCGGCTGGCTGGGGTGATTCCTATATACGCCCTTATACCATGCAAACTGCTTCACCACTCGGCGTGCTGAAACCTACGTCTGCAGAAGTTGAATGGATGGGTCGTTCGGCAGGTTCTAGTGTACAATCCAGTCTGGTTGACAGCTGCGCGGGCATTACTTTAAGCGGTATTGTTCTAAGAAATTCGGGTGCACACGATATTTTCAGCTATTGGTCGGTTTACAAACGTACGTGACAAAGTGCTGTACATACAAAAATCATCGCGAGAAATAAATGGCGTGAATTATTTAGATACGAGACATATTTTAAAAACTAATGTAATAGTGCATATTTATGATCTTTGAAAGAACTGTGCAATGGGAGTGCTGACTGGATTTATTTGCTTGGACATACTCCGTTGCGAAACAAATGACTGTCAAAAGAAAACTAAAAATAAAAATAAGACAAGAAAACATAAACAAGCAGAGTATGCTTTAGTCATCAGGATACATACACAATATGAAATTCGAAAACTGGAATCTGGTCAGATAAAACTAGGAACAAACAGAAAATAAAAGAAATAACAAAAATATAAATAATATACCTACGTTGAAATGCGACACAACGATGAGACGAAACAAAAAAACAAACAGAAATACAGCAAACGACACAACGACGAGACTAAACAAAACACAGATATGTCGGACACAAACAGAAATATCAACAACACAAACGATGAGACGAAATAAAACACAATAGTTTTCCAAACAGTCAGTATGAACGACGTTTCGGGAACTGTAATCTGTTCCCGTCATCAGGTAGACACACAGGGTTCAGGAACACGAGTGCGACTGTCAGTGAGTGAGTTATATATAAAACTCACTCACCGAATCGGTTTAGGTGAGCTTCCTGAAATAAACACTTTGACCTCACAGTGTTATTGCCTGACCCATCAGCACCACACAGTGATACTTTCAATCGTGCTTTAATTAGTTTTATTCTATACACAGGCATTTCGAATAATTTAGTTTAGCTCATTGTTTACATATTCAACCAACGTCTGCTCATTTCGGTACCCCGAGTTTTATCTCGATAACAACCTGATTGAGCTCTTCATAGCCTTATCTAGAATAAAGTATTTACGAATACATTTACGCAGCTGTGTGGTTTTATAAATTTTTATTGCGCCAAACATTTTGTAACTTGTAGAAAATATTATTCTGAAAATTAAATCGGTTTGATGTTAAATTTTGAAATATTTTGTATGAAATACTTTCAAACATTATTTAACGATTCCATCATTAAGACTCGTATTAATGGTTCCACAACAGTCGTAAGTATAGCTTACCCAATAGCAACTGATGGCAAAGTGGTATATAAACTTTTCTACGAGGAACTTTTTATAATCCAAGGGATCAATCACTTTTAAAAAATGTCAGTCAACACAAATAAAAAAGTGACATAAGTCTGCATTAATCTGATAACACTTTTGTAATAAGATTTTATATTACCGTAAGTATAAAAATAGTACTCGTTCAGCCTACTCTTACAGTAGACTGAACTAAGGCAATGTTCACGTTAGGACTTCAGTTGACCAAATGATCACGTGACATGATTTAGTATGCATGCTTGAAGACGTATTTGGTAGTTCAGTAATTAAGGTTTTTTTCATGTAACGAATTTCGATATATATGAAACCCTGATTAAAAATTACTTCATTATCTTCAGGAACATGAAGGTTAATGGACGTTCTTATGTTGTCAATCACAAGTCAGCTCAGTGTCGCCAGACACACGTAGCATTCGCCATTTCTTGTGGCGTCGATTCAACGAAGAGCCGTTAGTCGCTCGGCGCCTGTATCCCAGACAGACTGAAATGAGAACTACGGTTGAAAGGTTAACTAAAGGTTGACGGTGGCCCTTTCACAACCACCCACCTCACGATCTCTTCTCAACATAGACGCAGAGAGGAAACCAATGTCCGTCACAATGTTTCACAATGAAAGAAACATTTTGTTATTATTCAGACATCATAACATGATATATATTCTTAAGAGAGCATGGTAGATAATAAGCGCTGAATTCTTCATTTGAGATGTACACTTTTTGAAAGTCAATGTAGAAAAATTACAATACGGCAATTCTTCACAATTATATTTGCCAACTTAATGAGCAAACATTTAGAATGAGGCATTTTTAAGCGTGATCTCTTGTGGCGCAATTAATTTAGTGTACGATTTTTCAGCGTCAGAGATTGTTAATCAAATATACGTTAATCGAGAAAAATTTTGTTCGGAAAGTTGGGAAAAGCTATTGTTTAGGATTCCTGTTATTTTTTTTTTTTAAATTGGCTTAGAGAAACCTACAATTCTTAACTGATGCTTTTATTGCTGAATTATATACCATGCACTCTTTAAGATTTGTTGATTGTGTAAACCCCGCAAGTCACGTGTGTCGTGGGAAGAATTTCCGCCCTTGACGCCGTCATCGTGTCGGTTCCTCACGCTAGGCGCCTCCTCTGGTGATCAGCTCCATGTGCCACACAGCCCTCCTCTCCGCCCAAGTAATAAAAATTTATGATTCATAACCAGAAAGGCGGCTGCATAGGGGGAGGGATGCGCTTCCGCCCACGCGAACGCGGCCAAGGAAATAAAACGCCAAATAAAGTAAAAGATTACTGCCCACACTGCTTCATAAAGTACACGAGTAACCGGGTCGGGACTCGGGAGGTGAGAGATTTCCACTCCCCCTAGTTCCCGAAGAATGTCGCGCCCTTTTCCGTGCCTCTCCGCGGCACGTCTGAATACAGAAAGCTAGTTTGTGATGACACGTCGTATATCCAGTTCATTTCGTTTCCCCTGGATGAGGCGAGGAACGCGTGCCCTTTAAACGAAGAATTATGAACTACAAAACAAGGTTTTGCCGTCATGTAATTTCAGAAATCGTGAACGTGATGTTATTTTCCTTTTTCAGCTTAATCAGCAGCCGCACTTTTTTCTGTAGTTCATCATTTCTCTAGTTAAATGAACAATTTTCACAAATATTACACACAGAAGAAAGTAGGGAACTTAGGACAAGTAAGGAGTGTTTTCTTTACTCTACCAGAAGTTTTAATATAGATAGAAAATACAGTTTGGAATAACTGTCTCTCCACTTTCTAGCAGAAATTCCCTTTCGAAAAAAAATTGTGTGAATATGTTCTGCAGAATAGTGATTAAAAATATGTGTATACAACATAATTAAACTGTTGGAAATCTCAACTGTACTTGCATCCAAAGGTAACATATAATAATATGTTGTAGTTTTCTGACTACGCCTAGAAAATATTGCATGAAATTTCAAATAAGTCTTCTAACTGAATCCCCGAGAAAACACGCCAGCCAACGGCAGTGTCCGGCACAATTCCTACATGCGAAAGTTAGGGGACCTACCCCGCCAGGAATCGAAGTTGGTAAACAGTATTAATCTTACAGTCAATGTGCTGTATACCACGTGGGAATCTTGGCAGTAAGTGTTAGTTGGTAAGGGCATTGGTGCATGCAATTTATTTAATTTTTAAAGTTGTGAAACAGTGCACTCTTAACTGACTAACCCATTTTAAGTTGTCTAGTGAGTATTATTATTCTTTTAGAAATTTAATTTATTGTATAAAATTATGTTATTAGAAAAATAAAAACAAAACAACAAAACATCATTTCACTCTAGGCAAGTTGCTGATGGGTCAAATCAGTAAAGTACCTCGAGTCATTAAATAAATATTTTGTTTTCGTTGTAATTATAACTGATTATGATAGTGTGTTCTAAAAGTATGTATGAACTTCTCAAATTTTCAGAAATATCTCATGAATGCGTTTGCAGTAAACAATATTTTTGCTGTGCTATTCTGGTATACTCAGTGGCCTCTCTACTATACACCATGTGCAGTATAAATTTTTCTGTTTACCATGCCTTAGTATCCTTACCAAACCTCCAGTTTCACTTTATCTACTCAATTAAGTCGTACGCCAGTCGAGGTATTTTGATAAATTCCTGTAATTTTTTTTTCTGTCGTATGGGGACAACTTATTAAATTCACGTGTCAGCTTATACCATCATACTCTTCATTTCTAGAAGCAAAATCACCCTTAAAATTATTTACTGAGCAGCTCACTTGCTCTAAATACTGAAAACTATCGAAGTACCGTTTTACGTAATCTTAATCACAATCTGTTGGGGATAGTAATTAAATTAAACGCCAACTTACCCGACTGATAAAAATCTGCATGTTGCACTCGCCGGAGGCAAGTTGGACAATCTGGCAAGACTGCCTTATCTTAGCATCACATAATTCTTTCCTAGCCGATTGGAGTACAGTTGCTGCAGATTAACATGGCACCTGAGTGAACTTGCCAATGACCTTGATTAGGAGTAAGTTTCTGTATGCCACTCAGGGAGTAATGTAATGCAGCAAGTCCACAACGTTAAAGTGGCTTTGGTACGAACACTGTGCAATTTATATATAACCTATGTAATATGTATGTAATGTAGTTTGGTAAATTAACGCAGCAAATACAATCAATTATATAGCATGTTTGCATACATTTTGTCGTATGTGTCGTCGCATTTATTCGAATGATTTTTTTAAATTCAAGTGTTTCTACAAAATACGTAGAAATGGGCTACACGCATTTTAAGTAAGGACCCGAGAATCGAATCACCAATCATAAATTTGTACCCTTTTATCTGTTTCTGTTACTATAATGCGTACATATTCTTTCAAATCAATACATATCTCAAAATTTTAAACTACAATCTTCGTTACTTGCCAAAATGATGCGTGTGAAAATTTGCATGCTCTCTGTAGACAAAAATATTTTGTACGAATCAGACTAAAAATAATTAAGCTTTCCAGTAAATTGTTTTCAGGTTTGGCTGCAGTATTCTTAAATCCACAAGTGCAGTATCTGAAGAAAGAATTGTGAATAATGGTTTGTCGTTATTTATTTTGTACGAATCAGACTAAAAAATATAAGCTTTCGAGTAAATATTTTTCAGGATTTGCTGAATTTTTCTTAAATCCACACTGGAAGTATCTGCAGCAAGAATTACGAATGTTATTTTTCGTTGTTATTTGTTGTTAAGAAATAATATAAGACACATTTTTGCAGATAAAAGTACGATTCTTATTACTGGTGAAGGAAGGTGGGAACTTCAGTGCGCCAGAGCACATGTGTTGGCAAACATACACTGAACGTCATCCCAGGATATTTTTAATGGCAGAGCTTCCACGTGGTCAAACATTGCCTGACGAGAGGAAGTTTGGGTACGCAGCGAAGAAGAAAGACTTCACACGTCATCACAAATCAGTGAGCAAATGTTGCGCGCATTCAAGGGATGTACAGAACATACTGGACTTTACAACTATTGATCTTGCAGCATCTGGTTGAACAGACAGGGCTGTGTCTCAAGAACGTGTATTATCGGACGCAGCGAAAAGGTTCGCCTGTAAAACATTCCCTGCTGGCTTATTAGTAAGTTGTGTTTTTAATACCCGTGTGTGTTTTTGTATAATGAAGTTCTGAGTAAATGCTGAATAAATGTTCTTGAGTTATTTGTTTTTTAACCTATGCGTGGTTGGTAAACAGAAATCCGTATTCAAGCTAATGAGTTTTTTAATTTTTAATTTTTTTTCTACGTTATCACTGTATTTTTGCGCACCAATATGACACATGCATTGTGAAGGGCCTACGGCAGGTACCATAATTACGACACTGTAGTATTTTAACGGGCAAAAAAAACCGTCAATGTAGTAAGAATTAGATTCGGTTACACGTGTATATGAAGGGTAGGAATAGTACGTAAGTTACCCTAATTTTCAAATATAAGTTCAATAATTATACTTTACACGAAATAATGCTGTATTTGTTTATATTCCTTTGGTATTGGAATGTTGTTTGTTGGGATTGATAAATATTGTCACGACGGAAAAAAAAAAAAATATAATAAACGAGGCGCGGGAGACGGCGACCGTTGGTGGCCATAGTTTGCGAGCTGGCTTGTGATTGGCCAAGGGAGTTTAGGCGGGGTTTACTGGCCGGTGCGGCCATAGGTAGGCGCTAAGGGGGACTTGGTAGGAAGCCACGGAGGCGACCGTAAGCAAGTCTGATCAGCTGAGCCCGCACGACGGGGGGTTGGTCCGTCATCTGCGCGTCTTGAGGGCCGATGTCTTGATAATCATTCTAAAAGGTTTGTTCGCGTGGTCTGCCAGTTTTACCAGCCGAGTGCAAGTGCAATTTTTGCTTTGATGCCACTGGCTGTGACCATTCGAACGACATCTGGCAGTAAACAAGCATGTTGTTTTTAAAAACACCCGCGAAGGTTTGTTTTGAAAGTTTAGCATTGAAAACTCAAATGAAGTCGTAACTATAAAATACTCTTTGAGGAAATTGTTAAACAACTTGAGCTAGGCCTACCACAAAATGGTTAAAATTACGTATTTTGGTATCCTATTTTTAATGCCTTTCTGCACTCTTGTAGTGATGACATGTTCGTACTTAGTAGGCCTACTCTGCAACATATTGTGGGGTAACTTACAACTTGACTTGTTAAAGGACAAGTTTTGTTAATAATCTCTATATAATACGAAATTTACATTCTACGATTTTACTGTCAAATTCCCATATTGATGTGTTTCAAGATTTCTTCGCTAAATGCCTGGGAAAGGTATTTAATGTGCAAAACAACTTCTAGACGCAATCGTAACACATTATACAAAATCACATAACGTAATCTTGGGTTTATTTCAACAATGACCACAAAATATACATGTAGGTTTGATGCACGTTTACCATTAGGTTGACCTCGTCTTCGTCACTATTTACAAAAGAACTACGAGTACGCTGCAACATTATCTGTCTTTGCTCCTGACTGCGGTGATTTTAATTAATTCGGAAAACAAAATAATTTGCACAGTTCTTCTGTTACTGGATTATTACAGCAAGGACAAAAATTGTATCACTGTTTAGCACGGGACAAGAGAGTTTGTTTTGAATTAGCACCGTCATATGACGTCACACGTGACGTTTTTATTTTATTGCTGCCAGTTCTCCCCTTGCTCGCCGAGTATAAGCAGAAATGACAGCCATTTCTGGCAAAACTGGCATCTGCTTAGTGCTAGTCCCACCCGAACAGCATACCAAAACAACACTTCCGGGTAAAACGAACGCCTACTGGCAGAAAACTAGCAGAACTGGCACAAAACTGGCAAACTGGCAGACCACGCGAACAAACCTATTGTTAGAGCCCAAGATTCCTGTGAAAAGAATTCTGCAACAGTTTGTTTCAATGCCTTACGCGCACATCTGCAGGTCTGCTTCTTGATTATTGGCTGAATGTATAACTGCACAGGCGTGGCTCATTTGACTTGTGCCAACAGGAACAAGGTTACTGTGACACCGCATGTCTGTAATTTGCTGATAAAACCCAGAGACGCTGAGAATTTAAAACAGTCAATCACTGACCATGAAGCAGAGCTGCATATGTGCATGTAAGGCATTGAAACAAATTGTTGCAGAATTCTTTTCACCAAAAATCGTGGGCTCTACCTATTGTCTGAAAAGCTGTAGTTTCCCGGAGAAAGGGAGCACGGTATCTAAAAAAGTGAGCGTCATTTGTGGTAGAATGGGCGATAGGCCGATAGACGCACTCTCGTGAGCCGTCTCTAGAACAAAACAAATTAATTTATAGTGCTTTTATTAGTTAACTTTAAAATGATCGTTCAATTTGCATTTGACCTTTGAAGTTACACGGAACAATAACTAAAATAGCCAACCGGTGGGTAGCAGTATAGCATATTCCAGCTACCCCTGCTTAGAAACAGAAAAATATTGCTGTTGTCGTGTTTTATCAATGACAACCGTGGTACGTGGCTGACAAATGCGTATAATTGCATTAATAAAAAAGAAACGTGATTTTATTTTACTGCAATTTAGCTGTCTGCTACCGTACATTAGCCGTCGCTCTTTCTTTCCTAACAATCTATAGGTTTCCTAACTTAACTACTTCACATTTTTGTCTATGGTTCCTATCAGAGCTTAGATATTCGTATCAAAATGTTCTTAGAAAATGTGATTATATAATGTGTAGAGGTACGTCAATTTCGCGGATTCATCTGGCAACAGGCTAGACTTGTCAGTCCTATACATCCACTGGCCACAATCGATTATCTGTTGGCTTATAACCCTACAAGCAGGTAGCAAGCGATAGCACTTCTCATTATTCCCTTATTTACTACTGGCAGTAGTCAAACGCGTTTCGTAACAGCCGCCAGCAAGTCACAGACATGACAATGAAGTATACATAATTGGCGTTCAACCTGACCTGGAATGTAAATGCGAAATTTACGTACCTCTAATAATGTGTTATCCAAACGAAGTTTTTTTTCACATGGCGAGTTTCGCATACTAGACAGATATTATTCTTGGGATGCGAACGTTACGAAATTTCCAGTTCTGATGAAGATATAAGGATTATAGCACCACTCAAGAAATTAATTAACTAGCCAAAAAAATGTCCGAAAATTCTCAGCACTTGATGCTAACGGTGGTGTAGGAAGCATAGGAAGCGATTAAACTCGAGAGCGCCCGAATCTAAACATACGGCATTGCTGCAACACGTTATCGATTGTATAATAATAAGCCCGAATTCGACCTAAAGTCGGTTCATTTGTTGGTATTTTATCTCATTCTTCTGAAGCGATACATACGTCGATATAAGGTGTTTTTTTTTCTTTCGTTTCTTTTACTTCATTCCTGCATTGGTTGTGAGACATCGTTCCTGACAACTAGTCGTTTATTTAATCAAAACCGTTGTTGTTAGTGTTTGTTGATGCATTTTACTGTCAGATGACCTTCATTGGATTATCATCTGCATTGCCAGATTTCCCCTAGACCTACATGGCTCGGGCCTAGGGTGCTACTTAAACAAGAGTGTACTTTACGAGAAAGAATTGTTCTTATTTCTGGAATATTATTATTCCTTTCTGCGAGGAGGGAATTGTGAAGAAGTTACCGCTATTGCTGGTGAGAGTACCAACATGGCGACCAGAGAAAAATAAAAATGGTGTACGATTGTTGGTAAAATCTCTCACTAGAGATAAGGTTAATTCTACTACAGGTTAGAAAGATCAATGTTATAAGTTTGGCACAGGGAAAATTTCTACCAATTGAGCGCTGGTATCGCTAATGCACCAAACTGACCAATCACAGAGCTTTCCTGAATTTTAAGTTTCATTAAGTTGACAATTTAAAAGGCGAAATTGGTTTCTTTTCACTGGAAAATTAAATTAAATTACAAATATAATATCCAAGTTCATTTAAATTTAATTTTAATACAGTTTCGTATTTATCTGGTCTCTTAGCGATCGAAGCGAAACTAGTGGCAGAAATTTTCCCTGTGCCAAGCTCTCCCATAATAAAACGTATTTTCTTTCTAACATTTAGTAGAAAAACCTTACTGGAGACCAGAAAATTTCGCGGACTCCACTACCAGTTGGCTGGACGTGACAGCCGTTTGAACAATATTCCCTCAGTTACTTGTTAATTGGCTGCTCCGGTGAGTGGCCAGTTGTACGTGTGACAAGGTAGCGCGTTGTCAGTGGTGTTTTCTGGCACGTTTGCAAAGACGAGTTTCGTGAGCAGTGGACCAATCATTCTTGCAACTCATATGTACCAGACTTCGAAATCTTGCTTACTTTTTAAATTAACATGATAATTTTACGGGTGTCTATCCCCGTCTTAGTGCTCCGCAGTCATTGCTATTACAGCGAGAGGACAGAGCAGAGTAATTTGAAATAATGTGGTTTATAGATTTGAAAAGGACTAGTGGAGGTAAAGTTGATAGTAAAATGGGGGGAGGGGAGGCTGAAACTCGTGCCAAATGTATAAATCCGAGCCTGCTCAGCTGTCTACATATTTCCTTTTCTTTTTTTACATCACCCTGGAGATTCCTTCTTGAACTATTTGTTCATGGAACATAGGGCTTGTCAATATGAGATATATTAAGTATATACATAAATTACCTTATGTTATTTTTTCGTCATTGTATATAGTATATGTGTACCAATTTTCATAAAATTCTAAAAAATAGTTCCTAAGATATAGTTGCGTGCCATGTACCTGGAGGCCAGTGGTCGGCGGCTGTTTCGTAACACCTTGAGGGCTGGCCGATGATTCAAAGCCCGGGTGGCTCATAGTGGGAATCCCGCCGAACCTACGTCATAGATACTTGTCCCAACTGCGTCTTAACCCTTCTAGGGCGGCCGACGTGACTGCTAGCACATCCGAAACATGATGAAATATATATTTTTAGACCCCTGTAATGCGGGGAATAACCGACTATCTGGGCTAGTATAAAAGCACAGAATCGACACATTTGGGAAAGTTCGCTATTGGAATTGCTAAAGGAAGGTGCTACGCCTGTGGAGAGAGACTGGTA